>PVLA01006939.1:0-113953 GCA_004027455.1 Hydrochoerus hydrochaeris
GGGGGGCGGAGTCCTCTCCTTCCTCTCCTGGGATGGAGGAGGGGCGCGGATTCCTGTCCCTCCTCTCCTGGGATGGAGGGGGGGCGTAGTCCTTTCCCTTCCCCACTCTGGGTTTTCACACTGAGTTACATTGCAGTAATTTTTTATCCCGAGACAGGGTCTTCCTCACCTGGGCTGGAACTTTCCACCCCCCTGCCTCATCCTCCCAGAGTGCTGGGATTGCAGGTGCCCGGCAACACGCCTGGCTGGGGCCCACCTTTAAATCAAACAGGCCGGTGGATTCTTATCACCCAGCGTGTGTGGAAACACTGAGGCCAGATGGTTGCTACAGTTCCAGGCTGGGCTGTGGTCTGTAATTTGCATACTCGGTCTTCTAGAAAGGAAACGGAGCTTGGTACTGAGAGGGGTGAGACACCTTGCATCTCCTGAATTAGGGACACTCAAGGGGCGCCGCCTGGCATTGCCCTCCAGGGCTCCCTTCTCCTACGGCTCTCTGCCAGCCCCTAGCCGGGGTCAGACCCTGCCCACTCCTGACCACGAGCTTTGGCTGCTTTGGGAGCAGGACACCTGCGTGACTCACAGCCCAGCACTGACCTTACCAGCCAGGCCTTCCTCCCTCCAGCCTGGGTCTTCTTCCTCCCCGAATTCTCTCTCCTTAGCGCTCATCCCTACCTTGCCTGCTGAATGGTTTCTTTTTCTACCTTGCTAGTTACCCTTCTGTCCACTAAGACATAACCTCCTCAAGGTCAGCCGTGGTTTTTGGCTTTGCCCCTGCTAATAACCTTGGTGTCTGGGCTGGAACCCAGCAGGTGCTCAAAAAATATTTGTGGACAAAGAAAGAAAGCAACTTTGGGACGGGGGTCCAGGTCTGAATTGTGGGAGCGGCCCTCTAAGGCTGGGCCAGGGCCTCCTTCTAACAACTGTGCTCCTCACTTCTTTGCTCTTGCATATTCTGTATTCTGCTTGTGACTCTCGCCTGGGGGCCTGACACTGTGTCCTTTGACCCCAGCTGCTCCTCCTCCCTTCCTGCTCTTCCATCCCATCAAGATCAATTTGGCAAAAAAAACCCATTCGCTCCACTACAGATTACTTAAACTCCCACCCATGCTCCTGAACCTTTTCTAAAAAACAAAAGAGTTCATTACTAAAGAGAAGGGAGGCCTAGGAGTGCAGCTCCATGGTAGAGCACTTACGAGTCACACAGGAGGCCCTGGGTTTAAGCCTCAACACAGTGAATTGAAGTAAACAACAGAAATATATTATCTCATAGCTCTGAGCCCAGAAGTACAGAATCAAAGTGCGCTGTGACTCTGCTCCTGGGGGAAGAATCCGCGCATCCTCTGGCTCCAGGGTCCTGTGGCTGCAGCTGCGTCATGCCAATTTCCATCTCTAGCTTCATGTGGCTTTCTCTGTCTCCCTTGTTCTCTCCTGTCTCTTATAAGACCCTTGTCATTAGATTTAGGGTCCACCACAGTAATCCAGGATAAACTCATCTCAAGAGCCTTAATTACATGTGCAAAGACCCTTTTTTCTTTTCTTTCTTTTTCATTTTTTTGTACCAGGGATCAAACTCATGACCTCATGCTTGCCAAGCAAGCTCTTATGCTGCTGAGCTAAACCCCCAGCCCCAAGGCCCTTTCTTTAAATCAGGTCCCATTCATTGTTCAGGTGTGAGGAGTAATGGCATGGGCATATATTTTTTGGGTAATTTTTATTTTAAAGACAATAAAACTAAGCAAAATAAAATAGAACAAAGCCAGTCAAAACAAAACAGTGTAAGTGATACAGGACTTGAAAATAAGATAATGGAAAATCTACAATGGTTAATGTAATGCCTCTTGTTATCTTCAAAATAACTGCAGAAACCTTTAGACATAGTAAAAATCAAACAAAACAGAACAGAATAGAACCAATCAAAACAAAACAATGGGGCTTGGTATTTAGCTCAGTAGCATAAGCATCTGCTTGGCAAGTGCATAGTTGTGAGTTCAATCCCCTTTACAAAAAAAAAAAACAATGAACACAATAAATGACTTCAAAAGAAGACAATAGTGAATCCAGAATGGCTACAATAATATATCTTGCTATCTTTGAAATAGCTGCCCATGTCATTGGACATAATAAAATCAAACAAGACACAACAGAATAAAACGCAATCCAACAAAACAATGAAAATGATACAGGACTTCAAAACAAGATTAATAGGAAATTAACAACCTTCCTTCACCACCTTCAGGAGGGGTCCCCCAGATGCTACACCGCATATTGTTATCCCCAAAATAGATGATCAGACTACTGGCTTTAGGCCTGCACAGTCAGTGTAACCCTAAACACTACAAGCATTAAGCTGTAGTTCACCTCAATGGCTATCATCAGAGCCTGTGTTTCTCTGGATCAGCTGGTTGATTACGGTGAGCGCTGGGGGGTTGGCTCTTCTTATCTCCCAGCCCATGCACAGCTAGGGGTGGGGTCTGGTTCTCCTCCCAGCAGTCCATGCATGGTGCTGATTCACCGGGAGGGCTTGCTTCTTGTTGACTTCTTGCTCTCCTCCCCTTAAGTCCTAAAATGGCACCAACTCACTGGAAAAGGCTGGCATCTGGATCTCCCTCGCATGCATGGTCATGGGCATATCTTTTGACGGCCACCATTCAATGCCTGATAGTAGTATTGGTAATTTTGCAGGTTTTGGTACTATTACTATGCTTTTGTATTTGGAGACACAGTCCTAAAGTCTGACTCTCTTGCATGCTTTACAAGTAATTTTTTTCTTTTCATTTCTGAAAGGTTCTATTTCAGAGTTTTCCTTGACTAGCCCTGTGATGTGGGTTGGTACTATTATTATCCCTCAGAGACCTGGAGACCAAGGCGGAGTGGTTGGTTACATGTAAATTACAAGAATCCCAGGCAGTCTGTCCCAGAAACACTGGTGCCCACAGCTTAGCCACTCAAAAGATAAAGAGCATTAGCAGATGGCTCTTTTTGCACCCCCCTGTACTGGAGATTGAACCCAGTACCTTTGCACTGAGCTACATGGCAGCCTTTTTTTTTTTCTTTTTTCTTTTTAATTTTCCCTAAATTGTTCTGGCTAGGTTCAATCTTTTGATCTTGCTTCTGCCTCCCAGAGCGCCCAGATTACAGATGGGCATACCAGACCCAGTTTATCTTGATGTTTGAATTTCCAGGTTTTTTTTCCTTTACAAATGTGCCTTTGTGTTACTTATACAGACAAAGAAAGAATCAACCTGTTCCCATTTTATGATGTATTCTTCAAGCTGATTTTCAGCGGCTGTGATCCTCCTCCCATACATGGTGGGATCGCTCTCACATCTTTCCACTCGGCACATTCACACGTGGCATGCACAGTGCTTCTGTGTGAGAGGAGAGGGGAACAGGTCAGTGCTCCTGTCCCCTGGGGGCCGCCTGGCTGCCCACGAAGACCATCTGAGGAGCTCAGCTGCTCCGTGTCATAGCCCAGCTCCCCCGAGCTCTGGAGCAGGGCCTGGTGCCAGTGGTTCAGAGCCTTTAGAAGCTGCTGGGGGTTCTAGTGGCCAGGCCAGACTGAGACCTCAGGGCCCAGAAAACACAAGTTCCCACCAGATGGGCTCCACACCTGCCGGGTCCAAGGGCCCTGCCCAGCCTCCTGTGCCCAGAGGCCAGCTGTTCCCTGTTCACCTTTGGATGGTAGTCAAGCCCCTGGGTCCTGCACACATGACCTGATGGCCTCCTGCCTACATTCTGGCTGTTCTTCACACTCTGCTTTCTGGGCCAAATGGCAGGATAGTTGTGAGAGAGCCAGGGGAGAAGGACTAGGCTGGAAATCAGAAGAGTGGGCTTTGGTCCTGGTGCTCATGTGGCCCAGGCCAGACACTCAGCCTCTGGAGAATGCCTTCCTCCATCCACTGCCTACACAAGTGGGGGTCAGCGCCAAGCCTCATGGACATACACAGGTTGGTGAGGTGACCGGCCGACCTCGCCCTTGCCTTGCAGGAGTAT
The DNA here is from genome assembly GCA_004027455.1 of Hydrochoerus hydrochaeris. Taxonomy (NCBI): domain Eukaryota; kingdom Metazoa; phylum Chordata; class Mammalia; order Rodentia; family Hydrochaeridae; genus Hydrochoerus; species Hydrochoerus hydrochaeris. Next base: position 3,994 of record PVLA01006939.1, read on the forward strand.
GAACCCCGTGAATGCGGGCTTACAGTGGGCCCTCAGCAGCAGATCCTAAGCAATGAACAGCTTGAGCAATTATGCCTGGCCTGAAACGAACTCATCTTTCATGAAATCTAAGAAGCAAAGAGAGCACTGGTCCTTACTTTCCCCTGAACAGCAGGGAGAGCTGTAAGCAGGAGGCCAGAGGAGCAGAAAGGAGTCCCAAGAGCTGCCTGCTGCAGAGATGCCCTCCCATGGTGCCATGTGCCACACAGGGTGCTCCATCAGCGTCGCTCCAAATCGAAACTGCAAAGGAACCAGAGTCCCCACAGCTATAGGTCGTGAGGACAGGAGCCTCCTTCTGAGCATTCAGGAAGCTGTGCCCCTCCCCACCCCAATGTCTTCCCTGCCCAGCGCCCTGACCTCTGCTTCCTGTGCTCTCCTCACGGCATCTCGGCTGCCTCCCCGGCACCCCGAGCAATGAAAACCACACACTGAGTCCGAGGAGCTGGATTTGGGGAGATCTCTTCAAGCCTCGCCTTCCTCCTCTGTCAAATAGGGGTGAGGATCTACAGCTCACTTGATGACCCAGTTGGGAAGGGGCTGTGGTCATCACTCAGATCAAACAAAAATGCACAGAGAATGCCAGCATAGAGAAATATGCAATAAACGCAGTTTCTACTATGTTTCTCTCTGGAAGGTCTTTCTCTCATTTCAGTTTCAGTTCTAGTACAAATTTGAATCATATCTTCCTTTCTCATGTATCTGGGTGTCTATTTATTTATGTATTTATTTATTTTGGTCTTTTTGAGACAGGGTCTCATTATGCAGTTCAGGCTGATCTTCAGCTCACTTTGTAGCCCAGGCTGGTCTCGAACTCATAATGATCCTCCTGCCTCAGCCTCCTGAGTGTTGGGATTACAGGCGTGAGCCACCATGCCCAGCAGGGTGTCTTTTTATTAAAGAAACTTTAAAAAAAAATTTTGGGTACCAGGAATTGAATTCAGGACTTTATGCTTGCCAGGCAGGCGCTAAACCCACCCAACTATATCCCTGGCACTTAAATAAACTTTCAATATGATAAGAGCTTGAAGGCAAATCTGTAGCTGAACACGGGACTACTTCTTTTTGTTGTCATTGTTATTTTTGGCTTTGTTCAGACAGCTTTTCACGGTGTAGTCCGGGCTAGCATTATGGACATGTGCCATGGCGCCCCGTGAGAGTCCTGATGGGAATTACAGCAATTCCTTTCCCTGTTGTTTTGAATAAGACCTCCCTGATACTCTGAATGCCGTATAACATAGAATGTGCTGTTTGGCTGAGTGCAAGGATAACCTGTGCATAACAGGCTCAGAATGCATAAGGGGTGTCTGATGACTTTGGGTTTTTGAGAGCACACACAGGGACACAGACAACACCCGAGGTGCCTTGGTCATGGGGTGGGAGTAGGCAAATCCGTACGATCAGAAAATTTACCTGCCATGCAAACCCAGAGCAAGTAGGCTCCATGCGGCAGTGGATGGGAGACCTGGAACTGAAGGGGTGACAGAGGCGGGGCTGGAGCCAGGACAGCGCAGGCAGAGGGTGGGATCCCCACCTCTTATCTTCCCCTTCCTGGAGGAGGCTGAGTTCTAGATCCCAGTTGTCCTGTTGGGAGAGTCTCTGGTTTGGGGCAACACCTCATAGACTTTGCATACAGGTCATTTACATCTCTTCGGATGTCAGAAAAAGAAAAGAACCAGGAAGAGACAGCGGGCCAGGGCTACTCTGAGAGCCAAACCCCAGGAGTGGGTTCTCCAGATTCCCCAGTCTCACCATTGTCTCCCCAAGTGTGGAGCCTGAGACCCAGCCCCTTGTGTGTGGCCCGTGGCTTCCTGGTCTCTGTGGGTAGAACAACCTGGAAGGGGCAAACTCACGGTCCTCCTCGGGGCTGCAACAGCCTCTGGAGACAATGCTGTCTCTGTTTCAAACGACGGTGGCCTGAGGTGACCTGCCTGTGCCTGCCACTCCTCACAATTGACCAGTTGATCTTCCTACAGATGCCATGCAAGACACAGAGCTGGGTTGGATAGAGGGGATGTCCAGAGGGTCATCGCCTTGCCCCTGCCCTTGGGGGTTAGCATCGACGAGTTTCAGAGGTGCTCGGTCACCTCAGGGCTCACAGAGGGAAGGCAGCACCGGAAAAGTCTTGGTCAGTGTCCACTCAGGCAAGGCCAGCACTTCTGCCGACATTTGCTGGGGGCCCAGCCAGCTGTACCTTGTGGACAGTGACCACCCCTCACGGCATTTGTAGGTGGTACTGGACTCTGCAGGGGCCAGGGAAGGGACACCAAGGGATGCGGCCCCGATGCAGCCGTTTCTCTATTGTTGGACATCATTTTCCTTATACACTTGCGATCTATAACACTTACGTGCATTGTGGGGAACTGGATTCATACAGTATCCTCATTCTTTTTACTTCCCTTCTCCTCCCCACCCTCCCCCACTCTCAGATCCCCTTCTCGTCTCCACAAAGTCAAAATAACAATTTCTGAAGGGCTGAGGCTGCAGCCCAGTGGTAGAGAGCTTGGCTGACATCCACGAGAGCCTGGTTCGACCCCATACCAAGGGGGGGGCACAGCTCAGCAGTGGCTGCTAGGATGAGCCCCAGAAATCTGTCTGGGCGCTGAGAGCGAGCAGAAGCAGGCAGGGTGCTGGGTGCAGGCGACTGGCGTCTGGATTCGGGCTTGACGAGGTCCAGAACTGAGGACCTCCCTCACTCTCCATCCTCTGCTTCACTTTTACAATAGGGTTCATCGTCCACCTCCTGTGGAATCACAGAGCCTGTCAAAGGGACTCGCCACACTGCAACCCCAGCTGGCACTTTTTTCCTGGTGGAGCAACACTGCCCCTCAGTGGCCCGGCGGGAATGACAGGTGTACAGGGCAGGCTGCTGCCCTAGGGAGGAAGAGCCGCTGGCCTGGCTCCAGCCTCTGCTCTGGTCAGCAGGTAATGATTCCTTTATCTCTAGTTCCAGAGAACTGCAAGCCTCGTCTGAACCTTGAGCTGGGAAGAAAACAACCTCCAGTAGCCTGAGATCGGTTCTTTGGAGGTAGCCCTGACCACCAGGCCCCAGCCCCCGCCCCAAGAACGGTGTTGAGAGTGGAAAGCAGGAGCGTCCCATCGCCAGGGGGCCCTGGGCAAAACCAGGAGGAAACACACTCAACATACAGTGAGCACCCGCCAGGCCTGTGGCACTGCGCTGGGCTGCCGATAGCACAGCCTATAAACATACAGCTGTCTACACCAGGCTTAGCGGAGCACACCTATAATTCAAGCACTCTTTGAGGCTGAGGCAGGAGGATTGCAGGTTTGAGGTCTGCATGGGTAACTCAGCGATTTAGGGAGAGCCTGCCCCGAAGTAAAAACTATAAAAAAGGCTGGGGATGTTGAGCAGTTCAGTCTCCAGTACAGGGGCAGAGGCAACCACCCAGTTACAGAATTGCAGGCTGTAACAAAGATCTGAGGGAGAGGCTCCGGTGCTGAGCCCACCCAGGACAGGACAAGGCGTGCTGCTTGGTGCTCCCATGGGCCTCCCATGCACCTGCTGCCCTCGGCGCAGGCCCTGGACCCCATGTGCACAGGGCAGTTCCGCACGCCCATTGCTTTTGGACCTGGGCACATGCAGTCCTGAGCTGTCTGCCCTTCAGCCAGCAGACTGGAGTCAGGGAAGTCACCAAAGAATGAGCCGCTGTTCCTAGGAGCAGAGACACCGCGTTCACAGGTCCCGGGGCGTGTCTCTGGGCCAGTGTGACTGTGTATGGAAGTCGTCCGAGCAGTGGAGGAGCCAGGCCAGTAGGCATGAGGGGTCCTCACCAGCAGTGTGGCTACCTGGGTCCTGAGAGCAGTGGGAGCCATGGTCGGTGCCTGCTCCTGGCCATTCTCTGTTCCCCTCCAGGGACAGGCGACCTCACTGCCTCTCCTCCCTCCCCATAGTGCCTCCCCCACATCTGGCAGGGCGCTTGCCTAGCATGTGCAAGGCCCTGCTTCCATTCTCAGCACCCCAAAACAAGGGGGAAATGAGGGATCAGTGTGGTCCCCCGATAGGGGTCTTTAAACAGGTGCCACCCATGAGGATACCGTCACCAGCCTGCTGTGAGAGGAGGAAACTAAGGACAGTGGGAAGAGGCCCTTACCAGTCAAGGGCTGCCTAACTTACAAGACTGTCCTGTGACAGCACACCCCTCTCGGGTTGATTTACACTGACTTTATGAAATGTCGGTGATGTTAACAGATTCTTCAATTTTTAAAAAACATTTTAAAAATATAGCCAGGCATGGTGGTGCATGTCTTAGCACTTGGGAGGCTGAGGCAGGAGAATTTCTGTGAGTTCGGGGCCAACCAGTACTACATAGCAAACTGTTTCCAAAAAAAAAAAAAACCCATAATAATAAATAATAAAAATTTGAAAAATAAATAAATGCTTTTACTTGACATTATAAAAGGGAAAATACCCAATCTGAGGGGAACTCATTGGCCTATGAATCATCAAATTATCTGGAGTAAGACAAGCAGGAAGCCTCCGCCAGCCAACACACCGTCTGCCCTCGCTGCTCTTGCCTTTGCTAGAACTGTGTCCTTAGCAGGGTTCTGAGGTCAGGTCCTTTGATCCTTCTTTAATAACACATGCTTGTAGTCCCACCTGCTTGGCAGGCTGAGACAGGAGGATCTCTTGAGCCCGGGAGTTTGAGGTCTACTTGGGCAACATAGTGAGATCCCAATCTCTGGAAAAAGAAAACAAGTGGGGGAGAAGGAACAGCACAGAGGCTGGAAGCAGGCCCCTAGGGTTTAAGCACCAGAGTTAGTGCTTTCTAGCTCTCTGTGACCTCGGCTCCTGCATTTACGGGCACAGGCATAAAGGCGAAGGTCAGAGCCTAAGACACTGTGGGTGCTTGCTGGAGTTGGTGGGTGCTTGTGGAGGACACCTGGATGACTCCCCTTGAAAGCGGAGCAGTTAGGGCTAGGGATTTAGCTCAGCGGCAAAAGCGTCTGCCTTGCAAGCACGCGGTCATGAGTTTGATCCCTGGTACCGATAAAAAAAAAGAAAGAAAGCAGAGCAGTTAGCTCCTTCTTGGCTAAGCCTGGCCCTATTTCCCTGTATTGATGTGTACAGAGCTGGCTAGGATTTTTCCTTATGCCTTCAATTGGCTTGAAGCAGTGCCCCTCAGCCTAACTGAGGTGCTGGTGTGAGTCTCTGAAGCGAGACAACAGTGCTGCCCACTCCCAAAAAGCATGTGTGAGCCAGGTAGGACGGAGAGCCACGCTCCATGCCATCATCTGGGATGAGCCTATCTCGGGGCCTAAAGAAATTACACATCAGAAGCCCGACTGCAAAACAGCGGCTCCCCCGACTGTGTCACGCAGATGGCTGACCCCTTCTGCACGGCCTCCTCCTCGCTGCATACTGCAGAGGTGGTTTCAGGCCTCCTACAGAGCCTAGCTCACTGCACTCTCAGGCCACGTGTCCTGGAGCCCCTCCCTTCATGAATGAATAAAACCTTGGTTCAGTCCTGGGTTGAGGCCTTTGTTCTAGTGAACCATCACCCCAGCTGGATCTGGGATCCCCTTGGCTCTTTATTCTCGCTGTGGGTTGCACTGGAAGTGGTAGATTGGAATTAACTCATTAGAATTCCAATAACTTTGCTTCCTCAATAGTTTGTAATGGCTGTTTTATTTTATTGTCAGTCACTGGCTCACAGCTGCCTGTGCCTGAAGCCACGGCAGTCTCTGCGTCTCCTTTCCCAGCTGCAGCGCCTGTCCATATCTGCCTTGGGGCCAGGAAGCCACTGGTCTCCTTGGGAAGTTGCTGGAAGGGAAATGTATAGTTCTGTTCCTAGAAGCAGGAAGAAGAGGAGGTGTGTGTGTGTGTGTGTGTGTGTGTTACTGGGGAGTGAGCCCAGCCTTCCCACTGAGCAACATTTCCATCTTTATATTTTTTATTTTGAGCCAGGAGTGAGTCACTAAGGTGGCCAGACTGTTTGAACTTAGAATCCTCCTGCCTCAGCCTCCTGGGAGTTATACAAGTGTGGTATGCAACCTGGCTAAAAAAGAGTTTTAACTGCACATTTCATCCAAAAATCTGCCCTTTGACTTGCAGATAAGGAGCTTCTGGGTTCTCGCCATATCTGCCATAGCAAAGCCAGGAAAACCAGGGACCTGGAGAAGCACAGTTGTAGGGCAGAGGCCAGGAGTTTATAGAGAAACTTTCTCTAGTTCAGTGTACACAACCTCTTCTACTCAAGTCAATTGTGTTTGCTTTCTCCATGACAGGGACACAGAAGCTCCGAATGATACAGGGGAAATATTACAACTCCCAACCTGCTAGATGTCAGATAAGACAAGTTCGTGCTCCCGAAAACCAAAGCATTAATGCTAAGGAATTATGGAGGTGAAGAATAGGAAATTTTATTGAGAGACACAGCTCCTGAGAGAGACAGGAGGGGGCCCAAGTGGGTTACTGGGGCTCCCACTTTCCAGAGGAAAAGATTTCATAGAACAAAAATCATGAGGTGGGTACAGAATCATGAGGTGGGTCAAAACTATGATCAGCCAATCAGACTACAAGTACAGCCACTTGGGTAATGTTGATCCAATGGGGAAGCAGGTCACACAGCAAGTAAGTGTGCAAGGAAAGAACAAGGGCTTTTTGGAAGAGATGTATCAGGAGGTCCTGGCCACCTACCTGGGTGACTGACTGATGTCTGTCTAGACTTTACTGGACCAGGTAATACCAATTACAATATATTGCTTTTCCCCAGGGAGGCATGCAGGCCTGGTCATTCTGTTTTAACTCGAGGCCTGGCCTTCCGTGGATGCACCTCCAGTCACAGTTGTGATGTGGTCTCATCTTCTGCACTGACTCTTTTGAAGGCCCAGCCCCGCCTGGCTGTTTAGAATGTTTTTCCCTAACTTAGCCGTCTATCATAACAGGACCTCACAGCAGCATCCCTCTTCGATGGCCAGAAGGCAGGACACTGGAGGTTTCCAAGAAGATAGGACTTGTGGCTTGGCTCCTGGGCTGGGCCATCCTGAGGTAGGATATTTTTTTTTTTTAAGAAAAGTAAAAAGGAGATGAGGAAACCTGTGGTATTAAAACTGCACTTTCTTTTTTAAAATGTATCTTCAGGGCAAAAAATTTATTCAAACTTTTTTTTTCTTCAAGGGAAAAAAAAAATCTAAGAGTCTGAAAGTTAGCCAGCCCGTACACTGGGCTCTGGGCCTGAGCTTCTCACCTATAAACTCCTACCAATCCCACCCTTGGGAGAGAACGGCAGACCTCAGATTCAAGCCAAGGTAAACTGTTTGCATTTTAATACAGCCCACCAAAAGGGCAAGTCCAGCAGATGCCAGAACACACCCTCAGGGACCCCACCTTGGGAAACTCCAAATCCCCATGACTCCACCCAGTGCGGCTCCAGGCTGAGGCCACAAGGGCCCCTGTCCCTCTCTAGGGTCCACATTCTGTTTCCTTGCGTGTGTGCTTCTAAAATTCTGCATGATAAATCTCTTTATGCCTTTCTCTTACTGATGGGTCTCGAAATTTCTTTTTCTGTGGTAAAGGTCAGGAAACCTGCAACCTGCCCTGTAGGTGGAGTGAGTGAAAGTTCCCTGTCTCTACTTGGGGACCCCCTCAGACCCTGTCCAGTGACAACCGCACCCTGGATTTAGCAAGAGGAGGCATAATGCAGAGCCTTGGGTTTCTTGAACAAGCTGAGGGTGCCAGCTCGGTCCCAGCCCCATAAGCACCTGTCTTGCAAGCATGCAGTAGTGAGTTTGATCCCTGGGACAAAAAAAAAAAAACAAAGAAACTAAACCAAACAAAACAACTCTGTGTCACAAAGAATGAACTGCATTTGGTTTGCTTCTAAACTCTGGATATGGCCAGGCATAGTGGTGCATGCCTGTCATCCCAGCACTTGGGAGGCTGAGGCAGGATGATTGCTGCCAGTTTAAGGCCAGCCTGAACTACTAGCAAGTCCCTGTCTCAGAAAGACTAAATAAATAAATATAAATAGATAAACAGACCCACAAAAGCTGGATATACTAACCCTTGTCATCCTCTGAACTGAGACCCAGATTTCCCACTGTGCCACTGAGAAAGGTCAATAAACCCAGAAACATCTTCCTGTCTCTCCCCAGGGTGGAATTTAATACACAGATACCTGGAGGGCGAGCTGAGAAAGTTCCCTGCCTCCTGCTCCTTCCTCACCCTGCAGCACTGGGACTAGGAAATCACAGCTTCACTGGGGAGGTTTTCAAAGGCCTTGGCACAGACTCTGAGCAAACCGGTTAGGGAAGGAGAGAGAAAGACTTGGCCCGACGTCAGAACCCACCTGTGGATTTCACAGGCCCAAAAGGCCCTGAAGCTGGCGGCTCTGTAAACACACAACACCGGGCAACCAGCGCTCCTGGCTGGAGCTGTGCATGGCCCGCGTCTAGCTGGGTAAATCCGGGCTTCTGCTGGGCCCCTTTTGCAGAGAGGGGGTTTGCGGGCGTGACTCAGGGAGCAGCAGGTCATCAGGGTGCCAGCGGGAACAGTCCTTCCCGGGACCAGGAGGAGAGGAGACGGAGCCCAGCCCAGCCCAGCCAGGCTGTGACCCTCCAAGGGGTGCATGGGGGCCCGGCGGGTGGGGCAGCTCTAAACCATTCTTCTCTGGATTTTCAAGCCAGTGTGGCCCCATTTGCTAAGCACTGGTTGGGGAAACTCGAGGCACCTGTTTACTTTGGAGTCCAAAAGAAACCCAGGTGTGTTTCAGAGGGCAACGCAGCGGATTCGCGTTGGATTTCCCTCCCGCTTCACAGCGGAGAGGCCGGGAGTCCTCCTCGGCTCTGGCGCGCCGTGCCCGCCGCGGCCAGCAGGGGGCAGTGCCGCACTTCGGGGCGAACATTGAGTCCCCTGCCCCTGGCTCTTACCTCCCCTCCCCTCCCCCCTCCCCTCCCCTCCCCTCCCCCTCCCTCCCATTGGGATTTCCCCTTCCCTCCGGTTTCAAGCCTACTTTCTTTTGTTGCAGGTTAAAGGAATGCCAGGCCTCGCTGAGCACAGGTAGGGAACATTTCAGGGTTCAGGCCACCTCCCCGGCTGCCTTCAGTCCTACCGTGAAGGCGGGTCAAACCAGCACAGTCTGAGTCCCTGGTCCCAGAAGCCCCCACAGCTCTAGCTTCAGACCCTGTCTTCCCACTCTAGGCCTACCTGTGACAGTCACAGCTTCCAAACTTTCTGAACTGCGTCTGTAACCGAGCCCCATGGGAATCTGCCTTAAGGGTGCCAAAGACTTTGCTTCACTCCGGCACAACCCACAGCCCAAGCTGGCACGGGGTACCTGCTGGTGTTCCGTGGCTGTGGCACCTCTCGTCCCTGCCTCTGGCCTTCAGGACTCTCCTGGGAGCCAGTGCCCTTCACTGGTCTTGAGAGAGTTAAAGAGAAGTTCCCAGCTGGCCTGTTGTCCTCATATTTTACTTCTGCTTCTCTTGTGGGATGGTGTGGTTCCCACCTGGAAGCCCCAGCAGGGAAAAAGAAAATTCATTCACCACTCATGACAGAGAACATAACTCCAAGGAATTGAATTCTAAAGTGGGGCTCTGAGCCCCGGCTTTCCGTAGGGACAAGTTTGGGCGGCTGACTCTAACCGGTAACACGGTAACACGGGGCCAGAGCACAGCTGGCTGGGTTTGGGTAAACAACCCTCTGCCAAGCCTGGTTTCCTTCATGGCGGGTCCTGGGGTGTGTGGTATCAGTTCCCAGCAGTGTCCCTAGCACCTTTGCTGTTGGTTACCGGTTCGTGTCTGGGTGGTGTCTCAAATCCTCAAGCAGTCACAGGTGGGGCTTCTTCAGAGGCAGCTGGATCTAGAGAGTGTGACCCTAGTACTGATTCATGGTACAGTGCTAAACTCAAACTGGGGGTGATGGTACTTGCCTGTAATCCCAGCACTCAGGAGGCTGAGACAGGAGAATGGCTGTGAGTTCAAGCTCAGCTTGGGCTACATAGTGAGTTCAAGGACAGCCTCAACTACATGGCAGACCCTGTTTCAAAAAAGAATAATGCTAGGCTCAAGGATGCCCGGATTGAGGGTGAGAGTGCTACCAACCCTAAGTAGTCTGAATAAAAGGGGCAGAAAGATGCTATTAGGGTCCCTTGTTGCTTTTGCTACCTTGTGGGCTCATGAAGTGTTCTCCTCTGTGAAGCCGCCGTGCTTGGGAGCCAGCTGATTATGGACTGAATCCTCTACTGCTGTGAGCTAAACTTTTCTCCTTTACCTTTGGAGAAAAGTAACCACAGCTCTCCCCGAGCAGTCCTGGTGTGGGCCCAGCTCTAATCCAAGGTTTTCTCAATTTCCCTGAGCTTCGTCATGGTGCCCACGGCCCATGACGCAGCGCCTGATGGAGCAGATAACCCCAGAATCCAGATCCTTCCCCTGCTGTTCCAGCCCACTCTTTCCAGTAGCCACCTGCCCTCTGTGTGTGCTTCTCCAGGGCTTGAATGGGTTATTTGAAAACTCCCACGCCATGGAGCAGCCCGTGTACACTGAGGAGCTATGTCAGATACTGTCATCCACTTCCATTACAAACACCTGCCCGTCAGGTTGACACAGGGACTGGCTCCAACCAGGAACTCAGAGCCATTTATGGGCCCTGCTCCTTTGGCCTAAAAGCAGGGCAGAAGTCACAGGGCTCCTTCCACTTGGAAACAATAGACGGAGGTAGAAGATGAGAAGCTCAGGACTCAGAAGGCTGAGGCAGCAGGACCACTGGAGGTTTGAGGCCAACCTGGACTACAAAGTGAGTTCAAGGTAAACCTGGATTACATGACATATCCTATCTCAAAAAACAAGAACAAAAACACAACAGAAGATGAGAAGTTTGAGGCCAGTTTGGACTATATAGTGAATCCCTACATAGTGAGATATTGTCTAAAACAAGCAAAAATTTTTTCTTTTCTTTTCTTTTCTTTTTTTTGAGACAGAGTCTCACTATGTAGTGCAGACTGGTTTTGAACTCACTTATGGAGCACAGGCCTTGAATTCACAGCAATCCTCCTGCCTCAGCCTCCCAAGTGCTGGGATTACAGGCATGTGCCACCACGACCAGCAAAAAAAAAAATTAATGGGTGGAAGATATAAAAAAGGAACAAACAGTATTTCTAGAAATGAGATTAACAGTAGACTAGAGGAAAAGATTACTGAATTTGAGATATAGTAATAGAAATCAGCCAAAGGGAAAATGGACAAAGCTTTATTAGACAGTGTCAGGTCGTCTAACGTAATTACAGCTCTTCCACTGCAAAATGAGAGAAGGCAGAGAAAATGTTGGAAGAAATAACTAAAACATTTCAAAATCTAAGCCAGGCAAGGTGGCTACCCCTATAATCCCAGCCTCTGGGAGGTTGAGGCAGGAGGATCACAAATTCGAGTCCCACCTGGGCAATTTAATGAGTCACTAAGGGCTGCGAACGTAGCTCAGTTGAAGGCTCTGGGTTTGATTCAGAAACAAAAACAAGACAAGAGAGGATGGAAGTGAGGAAGCGTAACAGACTGTTACTGCAGCTTCCTGAATCGCCTGTGAGGGGATGTGGTGGCACCGGACGGTACCCCCCTAGCTCACCGTGGGGGACCTGGGCCCTGCAGGTGCAAAGCTTCCCAGAGAGAACCGTGTCACTTGTGTGGAACATACAATTGTGTCCCCTTGGGCTGGGGATTTAGCTCAGCGGCATAAGTGCCTGCCTGGTATGCACAAGGTCGTGGGTTCGATCCCCAGTACCAAAATAATAATAAATAAAAACAAGTAAACGAATATTTTAAAAAATACAGGTTCAAGTCCTAACACCTTACATACTCACACACACAGACCCACGAGTGAACCCAGGGCCTTGGGCAGGCCAGGCAAGTCCTTCCCCACTGGGCCAGGTCCACAGGCCCATGTGACTCTGCTGGCAAGTAGGGTTTTTAGGGAAGCAATCATGTCATTCTGGGTTAGATGGGCCATAAGCAATGACTTCATAAAAAGAGGGAAGGAGGCGGGTGCAGTGGAACGCACCTGTAGTCCCAGCTACCAGGGAGGCTGAGCCAGGAGGATCGCTTGAGTCCAGGAGCTAGTGACCAGCACCACACGATGAGACATGACCTCTAAATAAAAAGCTAGGAAGAGGCAGCGAGGGCCCGACACCCCTCCAGCCCACAGAGGAGACCCAAGGGCCTCTGGAGCCAGGAGAGAACTCATTTCTGTTGTTTTAAGCCACCAAATGTGTCACGGCAGCCCCGGGAATTCACCCAGGCCCTAAAATTTCCTGTTTCTGGATACTTCCAGTCTTGACGAGGTGCCCAGGGTGGAGTGAGTATTGAGAGCTGGATCACATTAAGTTGACAAAACAAAACGTTTAGGGACCTAAGTGAACCGGAGAAAACTGGGTGAGTAGAACAGGTTGGACCGGTTTTCTCTTAAATCTCAATGACTTTAATCTTAACCAGGTTGAATTTTTTTCCTGGTACCGGGGATGGAACCCAGAGGTGCTCTACCTCTGAGCTCATTCCCAGCCCTTTTCTTATTTTGAGGCAAAGTCTTGTGAGCTTGCTCGGCAGAACTCAAACTTGCAGTCCTCCTGCCTCAGGTGCTGGGATTGCAGGCGTGCACACACCCCCAGCCCGGGCCTGGATGGATTTTACAGTTCATGGACTCAGGGAGAACAGCTTGAATGGCAGGTGCGCTGTGTAGCATCCGGGGCCCTGTGCTGGGCCCACTAGGGAAGCCGGTGAGTCAGCTGCCCTCTAACAGCGTCACCTCCAAGCAGGTGTAATGGGAGAAGCCAGTCACTAGCCAAGGTGTGAGTAATGAGGGCTCACAATCAAGAGGGACCTGGTGTATCTTGCTGGGGAGCAAACTGAGGCCCTTCCCTGTAGAGAGGGGCAGCAGCTCAGTGACAGCGCTGTTGAGTCCACTGCCAGGGAAGGTGAGGACTGAGACCCACCGGGAACACTTTGGGAGACTCTCCACCAACAATGGGGTCCTGTCCTCTGCAGGGCAGGAAGACACACAGCCACGTGGCCCTGGCTTACAGGGTCCCTGATTCTGAGGCTTAAACAATCTGTCTTCCCTACCAGCCACCCCCTGGGTCCGTGCTCATGGCCACGTTTGCATGGGTGGAGGGCCGCACCGTCGGGGTGGGAGACTGAGATTTTTATACCTGATTTTTACCTAAGGGCCGTGTCTAAAATGCCATCCCAGGGTGCGGGGGATATGGCTCAGTGGTACAGCGCCTGCCTGGCAAGCACAAGGTCCTGAGTTTGACTCCTGGCATGAAGAAAATGCCATCCCAGGACTGCTTTGATCAGGTCACAGTGCCTGTCTCAGGTCTCAGGATAGCAGGTGTTGTTGGAGACTGACATGATTTTTTTGTTCGACAGGGTCTATTGCCCTGGGTATCACTAGCAATAGTCCTTCTGGGTAAAACTAATTAACAAATATGTAAACATTGGCTAATGTTAGTGGTCAAGGAGATCAGAATAAACCCTATATGTGTGTACTTGAAAGGGATTTTCGATGTTTTATTGGGATAGGGGAAGAAACGGTTAGATTATCCAGTGATGCATACATGGATCTTTTTTTTTTTTTTTTTTTTTTTTTGCAGTACTGGGGATCGAACTCACGACTCTGTGCTTGCCAGGCAGGTGCTTATGCCACTGAGCTAATTCCCTGGCCCTATATCTTATGCAGAACTCACAAAGTGGAGAGTTAATGTTCTACTACCAGCCCATCCCTCAGCTGCGAGGACACATTCTTTAAAGAAATGATGGTAAAATCACCACGATTCCCAATAACTAAATTGTCCAAGCTGGTCTCAAATTTGTAATCTTCCTGCCTCAGCCTCCCAGAGTGCTGGGATTACAGAACTGCTACCACGACTGGTTAAATTTTTAGTTTCTTTCTTCGGAGTGTGTGCTTTAACCTGTTTGCCACAGGACCACAGGCACTCAAGGCTCCCAAAGAGGGACTTGGAGCTTTCAGAAAGGTAAATCATGATCAGAGCAAAACAATGTAGTGGCGAACTTGGGGTGTCCCACCGGCCCAAACAAAGGGGCCTGGGCCCAGCAACCAGCTGTGCCAGGTCCTCCAACACCGGCCAGTTCTGACTTGCTGATCTTCCCCCTTATGTTCCCTTGCCAGCCACGGCACCTCGGCCGTCTGCACAGCTCGCGGGGCAGCTAAACCTGTGCTCACGGAGCGGCCTGCTTAGAGCTCACCCAGGAGTTTAGCGCTCACCGGGCCCCTTGGCGTCTGCTTTTCTGTGTCAGATTGGACAACTCAAAGCCATGCTCAACCTCAGGGTGCCTGTGAGGGACCATTCTAACATTTCCCCCAAATACTCCCGGCCTCTGCCTAGCCCAGTGTAGAAAGCGGTGGTCAGGGTGTTCCGATCACCAGTCTCCCTCCCCCCGACCCCAGACCTCAACTTCCAAAGCTGAGCTTAGGATCATCACTTAATTATTCCAGACATAAAATAACCAGGAGCTGTGTCTGCCCTCGGCCTTTGAACAGGCAGGGCTGAGGCGATGACTGAGTCTGCTGGGATATCCGGAGGCCAGGACCCTGGTAGTTCTGGAGTCTAAAGGTCCTTCTGTCTCCAATAAGGTTCTTTGCTGGGGTATTTCCCCAATACTTAGCTAAGCAAGGAGGAGAAGAGTGCATCATTGTTTTATGTGTATATATATATATATATATATATATATATATATATATAATTTTTTTTTTTAAACTAAGGATCAAAACCAGGGCCTTGCATGTGTCAGCAAGAGTTTTACTACTGAAATGCCCCCTTGCCCTTCAGCACTCTTACTTTGGTCCTTGGGAGGCTGAGGCAGGTGGATCACATGTTGGAGGCTGACCTGAGCAAGTTAGTGGGACCCCCCGCACACACCTCAAAAGCAAAACTAAACAAGCCAGGGATGTAGCTCAGTGGTAAAGGCTTTGTCTTACATGTATGAGGCCCTGGGTACAATCTCTAAGCACACAAGCCAAGAATAAAGAGCATTGGGGTTTGTTTGTTTGTTTGTTTGTTTTGTTTTTAGAGCGTGTTTTTACTTTACAATCAATTCTTGGTAAATCTGGGGTGGGAATTCTCGCATTTTAGAAGTCTCCAGGTTCTTTTCTCTCAGACTCCTCTTTATTCATTTCTTCAGCAAATAATTCTTTTCTATCTGTAGGAGATCAGGTCCTGGGCTAAGCTCAGGCACACAGCCGCGAAGAGCCATTTTCTTGGATAATATCAGCCAGGCTGACTCCAAAATTTAACACAGCAGTCAGAAAAAGGAGAAGAGGGCTGGGCTAAGCGTGATGGCACACGCCTGTAATCCCTGCATTTGGAAGGCCGAGGCAGGAGGATTGTTGAGTGTTCGAGGCCAGCCTCAACTACATGGTGAAACCCTGTCTCAGAAAGACAGAGAGAGAAAGAGACAGAAAGAGAGAAAGAGAGAGAAATATTAATAACATACTTGCCATGTAATTTCACCCAAGTAGTGGTCGGTGAGGGATCCCTTAGAAAGCAGGCATCAACACAGCAAGGGAAGGGAGATTGGTCGTTTTTACAAACATCTCAACCTGCTACATTTTCTACAGTTAATAGGACCCCCTTCTTTGGACATCTGAGAAGTACGGTGAGCGTCAGTTTTAGGGAGGAACGGAACAAAGCTCCCTTTCTGCAGTAAGAATGTATTAGCTTAGTCTTGTTTTCTGAAAAGTTTCCACTGACCTGAAAAACACTGAGAGCTACGAAACTGGATTCGGAGTTGGAAGGTGAGGAAATCCCACAGCTGTGGACATGCAGCCACATCAAAAAGGAAACAAAAGGGACCTAGCAAGATGGGACAGCTTCCTGAGGCACAAGGAAGCCTGGACCCAGCAGGGAGCCCAGGGACCGGGAAGGCGGCCATATCCCTGCCACGTGACCTCCTGCGGCCTTCCCAGGGACCAGGAGACAAAGGAGAGGGGAGGAGATGGGGACAAAGATCAAAAGCTATAGAAACCACCCCTGGGTGAGGATGCCACGGTTACCCCGGTCTGAGTTTCAGCCCTGGTGTTTTATCTCAGCCAGAGGATATTAAAAATTAACCTGAGCTGTAAAAGGGCTAAGGGAGACGGGCACCAGGCTGCTAAGGCCCTGCTCCCTGGGCTGCCACCGCGCTGACCGCTGACGAAAGAGGCCTCCCAGCCTGAGCCCAGCCCCTCCTCCCTGCGGGCAGGTAGCTGGCCACTCCTCTCTCTCTGCCTGGCCCAAGTTTACAGCTTAAACTGCTGCCCCTCTACAGAGGGGGGATGCATTAGAGGGGAGAAAACCGCTCTCTAACCAGGGGGCATCACCGGGAGATGTTATTTAATGTTATTTAGAAAAATGCAAACAGCAAGAGAATGAGGAAGAGTGGAAGAACCAGGCCCCTGCCAGGCTGTGCGGCCTGTTTCTTCTGAGAAGGGTGAAACTACTTCCCCTTGTTTTCCTCTTACGAAGTTTCCTTTATTTGGAATCTCTCTCTCTCTCTCTCTCTCTCTCTCTCTCTCTTAATTTTAAAGAGGGTAAATTTTTGTGTCTGTGTGTGTGGTACGGGGGATTGAACTCATGATCATGCACTTGCCAGGCAGGTGCTTATGCCACTGAGCTAAATCCCCAGCCCCTAAAGAGGGTAAAATTAAACATAACAAGACAGAACAAAACAGAGCATAAGAAAACAAATTAAGAAACACCAATTTCAAAGCAAGACCACTGGAGACCTTCACTGTCTATCATATTGTCTCTTGTTTTCTTCCAAATAGTTGTCCATATCTTCACACACAGTGAATTCATACTGAACAAAATAGTATTAAACTGATCAGAACAGGATGATGAAGGCATTTTAGGTCTTCAAGACCAGACAGTAGGGAAGTCAACAATGGCTGCCATAGTGTCTCTCATTCTCTTCAAAATGGCGGTCCATACCTTTACGTATGTTGAAATTAAACAAAACAAAACAGACCAGTATCACTCTGAACAGAGAATTGCTAGATTTTATACCATGATGCTATGGAATTAGCACTGAATATGTTAGTGTTTCTTTTTCTTCAGAGTTCATTGCATCATGCATTATATAATCAATTCTCATAAGCTGTTTAGAAGTTCTATACATGCATGAGTCTCTACATTTATACCTATCCTTTCTGTAGTAGAGGGAAAAACAGATCAAAACAAGACAACAAAACAAATTCCTAGAAAAACACGAAACAAAAAAGACATATAAAACCACAATGCTAGGTGATCTACAGTAGTTACTATGATGTCTCTTATTATTTTCAATAGAATTGTCTATATCATCAGGCATAGTATAATTGAACATAGCAGTACATAGCAATATTAATAAAAACAAAACATTGGAGACCTTATAGGACTTCAAAAGCAGTTAATAATCAAACCAAAATGGGTATCCTATTGAAACTTGTCATCTTCAGAGTAGTTGCCTCTACTCTCAGACTTGATACTATCAAGCATACCAGATTCAAATAAAATCAGTCAAGATAAAACAGCAATCTAACAAGCCAGAGTCAAGTAAAATCAGTCACAATAAGACAGTGTAAGTAATACAGGGCTTTACTTTAAGTTAATAGGAAATTAAGGATAGTTACTGTAGTATATCCTGCTATTTTGGGGATAGCTGTCTGCGCTTTCAATTCTAGTACGAGTAGACAGACTGGAATAGAATAAAATCAAACTAAACAGAGCAATAAGAATAGCATGGCTTTTAAATCCTGATACACTATTAACAATGTCCTCTGCCTTCCTTTTTTAGACAATTCCTCCCCTTTCACTTTCTCAGGGTGCTTTATACGTTTTGGGTCCCACTAACTCCTTTAGTTTTTAGATTAGGGGAGCAATCCACTATCTACCTAAGTAGTTCTGAACCTTTTTACCCCTGAGCTTGATCATGAGTTGTATTCATTTACTTACTAAAGCCTCAAGGTTTTCCTTCCTTATAGCTGAGTAGTTCTCCACTGCACAAAAGTGTCACGGGTTTCCAACCTATCTGCAGCTGCTGGATGAGCTGTCCCTATTTCTCTCTGGTTCCCCGCCACATAGAGCATTGTTTTCTCATCTTTGACTTTTGGTTCATTAACCCTCTTTCAGATTGATTGTATTTCCTATTCAGAGCATCCCGATGGACCCTATCACCTGATCTACTCTGCCTGTGTTTCTTTTTGTTAGTGTATCCAGGCCATCTGTGTTAGAGATTATAGTCAACCTTCTCTGCCTCATCTCTGCTATGCTATTTTTCTGCTATTGGTTGTCTACTTTTCTCCTTCATTCCACTGTCTGCCCCATTCATTGAAGCCTCTCTGCCATTGTTCCTGGAATCCTGATGATCTTTTTTCTCTCTCTCTAGAATGTCCTTCAGGATTTTTTGTAGGGTTGGATTGGTGGTCATGAACTCCCCAAGTTCCTCTTTGTCATGGAAACATCTTGTTTTTCCATTAATTTTGAGCGATAGTTTTGCAGGGTACATCAATCTGGGTTGGAAGTTATTTTCTTTCAGGGCTTGGAATACTTTGCTCCAAGCTCTTCTTGATTTGATAGTTTGTATCAAGAAGTCTGTTGTGATTTTGATGGGTTTTCCTTTATAGGTGATCTGTTTCTTTTCTCTGACTACTTTTAATATTCTGTTCTTGTGATGAATTTCTGGGATCTTGATTATTATATGTCTGGGTGTAAATCTGTTTTGGTTGTAGCTGGCTGGAGTTCTGTATGCCTCATATATCTGAATATCATTTCCTTTTCCTATGCTTGGGAAGTTTTCTGTGAATAGCCTTTGTATTTCATTTGTATTTACCCCTGCTTCTTCACTCATGTTTTTTATTCTTAAGTTATAGATCATCTTGTCGTCTTCTAGTCTTTGTATTGTTATTTCCTGGTTCCTTGTTATTTTTAAGAGATCTTTACTTTTGCGATCACACATTGCAAATCTATCTTCAAGTTTTGAAAGTCTATGTTTAGTTTCTGTCAAGAAATTTTGCCAGCTTTCAATGGAGTTTTTAATTTCCTGGTAATATCTTTGGATCTGTTTCATGTATTCTAGATTTTGTTTATATTCTTCATCAAAGGTTTCTCTCCTTTTCCTGGGTTCCTCCATTCTTCCATCTGTATCTTCTTGAGAGGGGGTTAGCATTTCTTTTATTAATCTTCTTATATCTTGCTTCACTTGTGTTAGAATTTCAGTTTTAAGTTTGTCAATGGGGTCACAAAAGTATTTCTTTATGTAAGCTGATACCGTGTCTGATATTGCATGTTTGCTGCCTTCGATCTCCTCTGTATTTACCTCTCCTGGACTTATTTTCCCTGGGTCAGCAGCTGGAGGCTTTTTCTTTTTTCTCTTGTTGTGTTCCTGGTTTCTTTCAGACAGGTGTATGGCGGAGGTCTCAGGTCCTTTCTGTATTGCTTATGGTTTTTCTTCTGAAGTGTGCTGGTTGGGGGATTGCTGCCCTCTCCAGTTTGCTGTTGATCTGCGAGGTGCATGTGGGGGCGATGAGGGTTGGCCCCTCTCCTCTGAGCCAGTCAACCAGTGAGTGCCTTCACCACATTAGTCTGTGCCGTGTGGATGTCACAGATTTGGGACAATTTTGTCCCTGGCTATTGGGTCCCGACCAGGGGTGTGACCCAGCCCAAGCAGATCCCACCAGTCTGCTTTGGGCCAGGAGGGATCAACTGACACCACTGTGGTTGCTGGTTCAGGCCCATCCTGCCCAACTCCAATATGTTGTCCAGCTGGTCACCTCCTCCACAGGACCAAATTCCTAGACTCATCACAGGTTAGTGCAGCTCTTCACGCTGGTTCCACTCCCTGTTGCAGAGAATCCTCCCACCAAGGGTATCAGGCTCACCAAACCCTGATTTTGGCACGACCGTGACTTCAGCTCGATCATGAGTTGCCCAACTCCAAGACATGCCCAGCACAGCACAGGACCGGCTCCGGTGCGAGCGTGTCTAGCTCCAGCCTTCCATCCATTTTCTCTTTTCTTTTCTTTTTCCTCAGTTTCTTCCTGGGTCAGGAGAATCCCTCTCCTTTCATCTGGTCTTCTCCATGGTGTTAAATTCTAGTATCTGAGTTGTTTTTCTCAGAGAGGCTCTCTACTGTGCTGCCTATCAATCCGCCATCTTCCCCCCCAATCAAGGCCAGTCTCTTAAAAATGGCCAAGTGACCAGGTGTGGTGGCACATGGCTGTAATTGAAGCACTTAGGAGGCTGAGGCAGGAGGATCACTGGAAGTACAAGGCTAACCTGAGCTACATGGTGAGTTTAAGGCCAAACTATATAAGAAGACTACAGCTCTAACACTAGCACCCCAGGAAAGGCAGAGGTGTCATTCAGTGACAGAGTACTTGTCTACAACATTATAAAACCAACCCCGAAGTAGGGAGGGAGGGAGAGAGAGAAAGGTCAGCTGTGCAAATACAAAGTCACAAAAAGTAAATTTTGTTTTCCTTGGTTGCTTATTAATCTGTCATTAGCTTTAAGAACACTGCTTCCCTTTCTTAAAATATATTTTTATTAGTACTGTATTTCCCTAAAAATGAACACTTATCTGGAAAATAAGCCCTACCATGATTATTTTCAGGCTGCTCCTAATATAAGCCTTACCCCCAAAATAAGCCCAGTTAAGATCGTCAGTCACATTAGAAGGGCCAGTGCAATGTGCGACCGACACATTGAGTTAAAAAAATATATTAGTATGTAAACAAGTAATATTAGTAATATTACTACTTAAAATAAGTTACAATATAAATTATAATTATTTGTAAATACCCAAGGGAGCACCTTTGGAAGACAGCTGAACTCCTATGTACACAGATAAACTCAAGACTTGTTGCCCATTGGCCAATGGAAGTGCAGCCTGAACACACGTGAAAAACGTGTGCACTTGATGGGCTCAAGTCTAATAGAATCTTCTTAACTCAACATGTCGTGTGTTGTAAGGGACGTAATGCACTTGGGTGCAATGGAGAAGCGTTTTCTGAATTTTGGTGCTTGCCCTTGTTTACTGCTTTTGTGGGGGCTGTCATTCTTAACTGTCCTCATTTCTGTCACCACTTCTGTCTCCTGGGTCTCCAGTGAACGCTTGCTTTAATGGAAACTTCGCCAAGGAAGCCCAGCCTGCAGGAGACTGTGACTTAGGTAAAGAATTCATGGGATAGAATCACTGAGCGCTGTGTTGCCAGTCACCCTGAGCAGGTGACACAGACAAGAAATGCTCATTTAAGGTGAGCTCTCCTGCCAGACGGGGAGACTGGGGCCACAGGTTCCACAGGGAATATGGAATCGCAAGATACTTAGGCCAGAATTCGGGGTTTGGAGAGTCAGGACTGTGTCACAGAAGACGACATGACTGTATTTGAATAAATGTAGATTTTTGTACATAAATCAATGTAATTTTGGTACATGAATAAATGTAGATTGTGGTATATAGAAAAAATAAGACATCCCTGAAGATGAACCCTATTGTGTCTTTTGGAGCAAAAACTAATATATGACCCGGTCTTGTCTGCAGGGAAACGTGGACATGTTTGCTGTACACGATTGCATTCACGGGGAGCAATGTGGACGTAACAGGTAATTCCCTCCATTCTCCGATCGCCTCGCCTCTCCTCCTGCCAGCTTGGGGTGTCTTCCCATTTGCAGAGCTCTAGCCCCCTATTTCATGCTATCTTTTATTTTGCTTTTTCAATTATTTATACTTTGAGGCCGGGGATTTAGCTCAGTGGCATAAGCGCCTGCCTTGCAAGCATGAGGTTGTGAGTTTGATCCCCGGTACCAAAAAAAAAAAAGAATAGGAGTTATTTATACTTTGGGTGTAGTTCATGATGGCTTTCAACTCACTTATGTAGCCCAGGCTGGCCTCAGACTCACAGTGATCCTCCTGCCTCAGTCTCCCCAGTGCTGGAATCACAGGCATACACCACCATGCCTGAACTTTGGGTTTCTCATGTAAGAGAAACTGTAAGATATTTAAACTTGTGTGTTATTTCACTTACCATTATGGTCTCAAGGTGCATCCATTCTCCTACACATGACTCATTTATCCTTCTTTATAACTGAATGGTATCCCAACCGATATATATATATATATATATCACATTTTCTTTATCCATTCATCTGCTGATGAACGTGTAGACCACTTAAAAGATTTAACTATTATTAGATGAATATGATATTATGAGTTTGATACATCGTGTCACTGTAATACAATGTCTTTAACTCTTCTGGGAAGATATGCAGAAGGGGAACAGATGGGTTGAATGGAATTTCTATTTTTAGTTTTTTGAGGACTTGCCACACTGATTTCCATAAGTGGTTATACCAGTTTACATTCCCAGCAACAATGTCAAAGTGACTTTTCCCCTGCAGCCTTGCCAGCATTGGTTATTATTCAAGACTGTCCTTGGACTCACTATGTCACCCAGGCTCCCGAGGACTCATAGCAATCCGCCTGCCTCGGTCTCCCCAGTGGTGGAATTCTAGTCATATGCCACCATGTTTGGCTTTATTTGATATCTTGATAATAGCCATTCTTTCTGGAGTAAGATGGAATCTCAGTGTTGTTTTATTTGCATTTCTCTCGTGGTTAATGATGCTATCTTTTCATGTATGTATGGCTATTTGTACTTCTAAGAAATATCTATTCTTTTTCTTTCTTTTCACACTCAGCAGTTCCTCCAATTTTATGATTCATCAGGACCCCTGTAAAACTCCTTCGTTCTCTGTTGTTCACAATGGCTCTGTAGTCCAGCAGGTCCCAACAGGTCCAAGAGGCAGCCAGGGCAGCACCCACGTCAAACAGCGAGGCAGCCAGCGTCCCACCTGGCCCTGGGCTCCTCAGCTTCGAGACCACTCGCATGGTCTTCCAGAGCCTGCTGGAAGCCCGGGGACTGCGCTTTCTCTTGCTCCCAGCAGTTTCTTGTCCTTTTCATTTTCTCAGTACTCCCCGGACCACCGCTGGCCTTCTGCTGGCTCCCTTTTTCCATCCTGCATTTGATAGAATATCACCTCGCCAACCTTCTTAGCAGCACCTCAACGCCGGTAAGAAATATCATCCAAACCTTGGAAAGCAACCAAGGGATGACTATGTGTCTTTCCAATGTTGCTTAGCCAAGTTTAACGGGCCTATCAGGTGTTAATGATCTAGAAGAAAGAATCCAAGCTTGACTACTCCTTATTGATTAGAGTTCAGGCTCTTCAAAGGAGCATGTTAATTTGCACCAGTTTGTCCAACAGAGTTGACAGTTTCTTTCTGGTAGGAATGATGAACCATAGTTTTATTACCCTATGAGATTTGACCAGTTTTGCATCGGATTTAGCAAACATATGCTAAATGCCTCGTTTCTCAGAGCCCTTGGAACCAGTTGTGCCATCTTAACCGTTTATTTATTAATGAATTGAAAAATATCTTTGACACAATGTTCTTTTCATGTTTGTGTAGAATAACATTTAAGTTTTGTTTGGAAAACTGAACATTAGTAATATTTTCCTTTCCAAGTACTGTGGCGCATGCCTGTAATCCCAGCACTTGGGAGGATGAGGCAGGAAGGTCTCAAATTTGAAGCCAGCTTGAGGCACATGCCAAGACCTCTTTCCCCACTCCCCCTCAAAAGTTTCACTCCTTGTCCTTTGGAGGATCAGCTCTGCAACCCACCACCCCGAATGCATGGAGCCTCTTGTGCTGAACTGGGCTGTGACATGCATCCCCTACAGTGTCATAAAGCCAGCTGTGGACAAGACCTTCCAGATCTGAAAATGTGCTAAAATTTTACTTCCTTAAAAAGGCATCACCTTTTTTTTTTTTTTTTTTTTTGAGACAGGGTCTCCCTATGTAGCCCAGGCTGGCCTTGAACTCGTTGCAGTCCTCCCTAGAGCTGGGACTACAGGTGTACACCACCATCCCTACCCAAGCATCACCCTTGATCAGAGAGCAGCCAAGCACGGGGCAGACGCTGCTTCCGTCGAGGTCTCACTCACTGCTCTTTCCCTCGCTGGAGTGGAAAGACCGCAGCGTGGGGAAGAAACTGGGAAGAAGGAGGGGGCAGGTCTGCTTTGCTTCCTGTGCCTAGGTTACTCCTACCCCAGGATAAAGTAATTCGTTGTGTTGTTTAGGTCTGCTTGTTGGATCTGTGGGATTTTTTTTCCTTTTCTTCTTTCAGGACCTTGCACACACTGGGCAAGCATTCCGATGCGCGGCTACATCCCTGCCCTTTTCTAAGCTGCCTGGTTGGCCTTGAACTTGTAATCCTCCTGCCTCAGTCACCCAGGTGGTTGGATTACAGCCATGTGCTGCCATGCCCAGCTAACTCCGAGCTTTAAGGCTGAAGTCTCACCTGTAACACAATATTCCCTTGCTGCCTTAGACCTCCATGTTCCTATGAGGATTTCTGTTCATTTAGTCATTCATTCCTGCATTACACACTTATTGTCTGTGTAGTGTGTGTGCCCTGATGCTAGAAATGTAATAGGCAACAGAGCCTGGGACCTGGCCTCAGAGCTGGTAGTGTGATATAAAAGATGCCTATTAATCAAATAATCCCCTCAATACTAAATTACATGTGGTGCATACCTGTTATCCCAGCACTTGGGAGGCTGAGGCAGGAGGATCGCTGCAAGTTCAAGGCTGGGGCTACGTAGTGAGTTGAAGGCCAGCCTGAACTACATGGTGAGAGCCTACCTCAAAAATAAATAAACAAATAAAAGTTCCCTGTGTGAAAGAAAAACCCAAGGAGGAGAGCTACTTAGGACTCTCAGAGGTTCTGTTCTATCTGGTAAGGACAGTGAGGTTTCCCAAGGCAACCAGGGCCATGCTAAAGGCTGAAGGACAGGCACAGTGAAACAAACCCAAGGGGCAGAACCTCCAGCGGGGTGGAGCTGGAGCAAAGGCAGTGGGCTGGGGAGGGGCCAGGGGCGCCCCGATTAGAGCTGTGGGCGTGGGGAGGCTCGCTGGCTTTTTGTGTTTGAGGAAATTTCCCTGGATGTTGGGTAAGAGCTGGCAACACCGGATAACGAGGGATATAGGAGGGGCAGGGAGCGGGCACCGGGGCCAGGCGTGCAGGGAGCCGCGGCTACGCGGGTCTTCACCCCACGCGCTCCGTGCTCCCTTGCTGCCCCGGTGCTCTCCGGAGGCCCTGTCTCCGCCTTCCGTCAGCCTGTGTGGAGCCACGGCTGGGTCTCTTTCCTCCGCAGGGCATTGCTGGAAGGTGGCGGCCAAATACCCCCAACGAATGAGCTCACGCCTTAGCTTGAACCCTGCCTCTGTTAACTCTGCCTCCCTTCTCCCCTACCCTACTTTCCCAAGCCCCCCTCTTTCTAATAACTTAGCTCTCCACTTGTTTTCTCTCCCTCCGCCTCCCCTGATCGGTAGGACTTGGGAATTGAGGCAGGACCTGCAGGACGAGCTACGTCTCAGCCCTTTTAATATTTTACTTTGCCACAGAGTCTCACAGAGTTGCCCAGGCTGGACTCACACTCACCACCCTCCTGCCTCAGCCCCCGATAGCTGGGATTAGACGTGCACACCACTGGGCCTAGCTCGTTGTTTCTTCTCAATATCTTAAGGGCTTTAGTTCTTCTATTTCTTCTTCAAATATGGGGATTTCCAGAAATTCTATTTCATTATTTTTTTCTTCCTGGGTTATTAATTCAAATACATTTAAAATTCTAACTACCAGCCAGGTGTGGTGGTGCACGCCTGTAATCCCAGCACTTGGGAGGCTGAGGCAGGGGGATTGTTGCCCGTTCGAGACCAGCCTGGGCTACAAAGTCAGCCTAAGGTCAGCTTGAACTGCATAGTGAGACCCTGTCTCAAAAAGACAATAAATAAATAAACAAACAAATAAATAAATTCTAACCACCACCTTAGAAACCAAGGAATCTGATGCTATCCATTATATTCATTCTACACTATCCTAACATTGGACATTCTGTCCCAGGACATTCTACAGTGTCCTATTCATTTCAGCACTGTCCTAAATGCTTATTCCTCGCTGAACCACAAGCCCCTCATGGAAGGAACTTGTTCTCCCCCTTTGAATCCATGGGCCAACCTGCTCCTTCCCTTCCCCATATGGAAATGGAACAATGATTTTCCACATCACCAAATCTATTTTACTTTTAAATTATTTTTTAAATTTTATTTTAAAAAGAATAAAACCAAACAAAATAAAACAGAATAAAGCCAATGAAAACAAAACAGCAAAAGTGATACAGGACTTCAAAACAGGATAATAAGAAATCAACCATGGCTACTATAATGCCTCTTGTTACCTTCAAAATAGCTGCCCATACCATCAGACATAATAAAATCAAACAAACAGAACAAAACTAACCAAAACAGAACATTGAATAAAACAAAACAATAAAATAGAGTAAAACAAAACAATGAGAACAATATTGGATTTCAAAAACTAGACAGAAGGAAATCCCCCATAGCTATTATATTGCATACTGTCGTCCTCTAAATAGATGCTCAGACTACCAGTTTTAGGCCTGAAAAGTCAATCAAACAATATAAGCATTAAATTGTTTTTGTATTTCAGTTGCTATCAACTCAGGCTGTGTTCCTCTGAATCAGGTGGTTGCTTGGGGGAGGGATGTCCTTTTCTCTCAGTCCACACACTGGCTGGCTCACAGGAAGGACAAACTGGCTTCTTGTTTCTCCTCCCAGTCCTGTCACAAGTCTAGAAAGCTGGAGTCATCCTCAACTGCTCTCTTTGCCAATCGCCTCCAGCATGCTGAGTCCATCCTCCAGGCCCCACCTGACTCACCCATCTTCAGATATGATCTAACTGCTCCCTACATACGCATGACCGTTCCCTCCTGTTAGCCTCCTAGATTCCTCAGCACAGCCAGGGCAGTGAGCTCCCCTCCTCCACTCTGTTTTGCCATTCCTGTGTCTCTCGGCAGCTGGACGTCCTTACACGATGCCCTCACCTTCTCTGGCAGTTGTCACTTCCTACTTGAGTTCTGGTCTGTGAACTCCATGAGCAGAGGGACCTTGTCTTGACCATCTTAAAAGATTCAGTGTCCAGCTCTGCAGCTGATCCAATAAACACGGATTGATGAAATAAATACTTAGGGGGAAGCCTAGTCAAGAGATTTACTTTTTCTTCACTAGTTTTCAGTTTTCTGAAACAGGGTCTCACTATGTCATTCAGACTGATTTTAAACTGTCCATGTAGCCCAGGATAACCTTGAACTTGCTGAAACTACAGGCAAGTGCCAGTATGCCTAGTCTTTGACTTTCACATATAAGAGAAATCATGAGATACTTGTGCATGACATCAGGGCTTTAAATTAATGCATTTAAAAACTAACCCATTTGGGGCTGAGCGTGGCTCAGTGAGAGAATGTTTGCCTAACCTGTGCAAGGCCCTGAGTTTGATTCCCAGCACCACAAACAAACAAAAAAAGTTTTTAAAATTAAAAACCTAGGCTTCCAGCCAAGCATGGCTGTGCACACCTGTAACCCTAGCACTCAGGAGGATGAGACAGGAGTATTGCCTCAAGTTTGAGGCCAGCCGGGCCTACATAGTAGTGAGTTCAAGGTCATTGGGAACTATATAGTAAAAAGGGGGGGGGGCGGTTATATGAAAAAAGTTATTTTTCTAGTACCATTGAACAAAACATCCATCTCCAATAGTAAATAAACCCCTAAAGCAAGTGTGATTGTGGATGTCTGTAATCCCAGCATGCTGGGGGTTCGGGGGTGGGAGGTGAAGCAGGAGACTGCAAGTTCAAATGCAGCCTGAGTAACTTAGTGAAGCCCTGTCTCAAAATAAAAAGGGGCTGGGCATGTAGCTCAGTATGAAGGTCCTGGGTTCAATACCCAATACTACAAAAATAAAAAATAAAAAAGAGTTAATGAATATATGGTAGTTATTCATAAATCACTAAAATGTTGTAGTTTTGTATCCAAATTATTACAAGTTGCTAAGAATAGACATACACAAAATTAAAACATAATAATGATGATGCTTAATTATTTGCCCAAGTGTTACATGCTTACTCATTGGTCTGCCATGAAAGCTTTTAAATAAAAATCATTCTCTTCAGTATCCTAACTGATCTTTTCAGTCTTAAAAGAAAAGCAGTTAGGTTTCCCAGAAAGACACTTGGGGAAGTTAGAGAGTTCATCACCTCCAGTCTCTGGATAGTTTTGGATGGCAGAACAGGAGGCAGAGAGAAACGATTTTTGAGATCACCAGAGAGTTTTATATATACAAGTTCTCCACTGGAATTGCCTTTAGAATCACTTGGAGCTGGGTGTGGTAGCACACACTTGTATTCCCAGCTGTGTGGGAATCTGAGGCAGGAATCACGAGTTCCAGGCCAGTCTGGGCAATTTAGTGAGACCCTATCTTAAAATTTTAAAAAAGCAGAGTACAGTGGTGCACACCTGTAACCCCAGCATTCAGGCGGCTGAGGCAGGAGATTGCTGTGAGTTCAAGCCAGCCTGGGCTACCCACAGTGAGACCCTGTCTCAAAAAATAAATAATTACAACAATTTTAAAATTTTTATTTATTTATTCATTTTGAGACAGGGTCTCACCGTGTAGTTCAGGCAGATCTTGAACTTACTGTGTAGCCCAGGCTGGCCTCCTCCTGCCTCAGCCTCTCAAGTGCTGGGGAAAATTTTTCTTTTAAAGCAAGGGAGAAAAAAAAATAAAGGCAAGGGAGGGCTGGGGATGTAGTTCAGAGGTTGAGCTCTTGTGTATCATATGTTCAATCCCCAGAATGAATGAATAAAAGAATAAATCGATCGACTGACTGATAAACCAACTGGGAATGGGTTCAGTAGCATGGCCCTTGACTTACAGCCAGTAGAGCTTCTGAATTCTGAGTGATCTGTATGTAAACACACCTGTGCCAGTGCTACATGGGAAGGGCCTCCAAGTACAGAATCCTAGCATGATTTTCTACACACTGCTTGCTAGGGTGATGGGTGGGCCACAGTGGTCAGTAGGGTCCCAAAGCGAACAGGGTGACATGATCACCAGGCAGGATTCTACTGCTCTCCAGCAACCCCCAGTGAGGAGAACCAACTGGGAAGGTTCCTATGGTTACCAGGGTGTGGCTGCTTTATGACTTTCATTCTGATGAAACCCAAGTGCCTATGATTTTATGGCCCTCTGGGTAGAGAGACTGACACCCACAGGAAATATGAAGGCTCCTGGAAAGACTGGAACCTCCCTCAAGCTCCTCTGGGAATCAGCTGGGTATTCCATGCCAGAGTGTGTCAGGCACACAAATAAGCATTTCTCTGAGTTCGGACTATGAGACATAAACTGCAGGGTACAGGTGAAGGAGGCCACATGGCATGCCAAGAGAACCCAGGCTTTGGGTCCTCTCATCTAGGATCAAGCCTCCCGGCCACCACTTACCAGCAGTAGGATCTCAGACTACTGAACTTATACCAGGCTTCTCTCTGTAACTCATTGGAAACAGGTGACATCTAGTTTACAGTCTTTCTGAGCACTGAAATGTGACAGCAAACTGTAAGAGCTTACCAAACTCTGACTGCTTTCTCTTTATAAATGATCCACTGAATTAATCACTGAGCAGGATTTCTGGATGGTAGTCAAATAAGGCTCTGAAAATCCTCCAGAGTAGGAAAATCTTAAAACAATAATCTACATCACAAGCATGAGCCCAATCTGGGCAATTTAGTAAGACCTTGTCTCAAAATAAAGGGCTGGGGCTGTAGCCGATGTGAAGGCCATGGGTTCATGCCTCAGTACCTCAAAAAAAACACAACACAACACAACACAACAAAACAACTCTGCTCCCGGCCAACCAGCTCTGAAAGAAAGACCAGCCTTCTTAGATAATTCTAAATCCTCTTAGTGCTCACGCCTAGAGCAACGTCCACATTTTGGCTCCATTTCATCCTCACCAACGTACACCGAATGGCAACCTGTGCTTTAAGCACAGCGTGAAGAATATATCCACAGCATCAGGCAGCTGTGTGACGTACCAGTCCTCATCTACACCTGCATACGTCCGTCCCAGTGGAAGGTCTCCTATCAGTGGCCGCTGCCTTCTCTTACATGGCTTTTTGGCACTGTGGAATAAAAGCCAAGTTGCCATGTTGTCTGAATCTACAGCTTGCTAGCCCTCTACCGCTGACATATTCTTTGACTTATTTGTACCATTTAGACCAACGAGCTAATTCTCCTGGTCTTTTTGATGCAAGAAAGAGGAGGTAGAAACTTGGCTCTTCACCAGCTGTGTAAGTGACTCTACTCAGTGCCTGTTGGCTGCTAAATGAGTTCCAGCAAGTTCTGTTAGGTGACAGGGTTGTGGGGGGCGGGGGATTTGCTAACTATAGATTTTCTCTAGGCCTTTAAATGGTGCCATCGTCACCACTGTTAGTCCATCTGATATATTCTGCATGGAACTGAAAATGTGGTTATTACTTTGTCCACAAGATCTCCCTCCTGGAAATTTCTCCTTTTAGTTGTAAACAGAACCAACAAAGATGTGACATGTCCTCCCCAGCACCTCCATCCGCATCCTTGGTTTCTTTCTTCTTTCACTTCCTTGAATAATTCACTGTAGTCATTCTTCCTCTTACCCTGTCCTCCACAACGGCTGACCCTTAGTGCTAGGGGACAGGGACAGCCAGGATGCACAGGAACATTATCAGCTGGGGACACCATGAGTCACTTTCACATCCTGGGAGGATAGGCTGGGTTGGACTATGACATCTGATCAGTCACTCATCCTGAGTAAGAGTACCAATGCAACTCAGTCTGTGACATCTAGTTCATTCTAAATCATACACCCTGACTGGCCAGGGAGCTCTCAGGAGCTGGGACACACACATCATTTCAGAAGGGAAAATCATCTTCGTGTATAGTTTTCACTTTGTTTTTGTATCATGCCTTGCAAGCCACCAGTTCATTGGCCCTCAACCAACTAGCTCCCCAACAACCCACCGACACCCCGCTTATACCATCTGCTTACCACGCAAGGAAACTTTCTCATAATTAGCTATGTACACTTCGTGGCTCTGGAGGTGTTGTTAAACACAAACACTGCCATGTGGGACAAAAGCTCTCAGGTTTTCTGAGGGCCGTTGCACAAACTGTAAATGACCCATCGTAAAGAGGTAAAGACGCACCCCCCTCCTCCTCCTCCTCCTCCTCCTCCTCCTCCTCCTCCTCCTCCTCTGCGGATCCTGATAAGGCAAGGCTGAAAGTCTGGCTCTCCTTGTCACACTCCATTTCCTTCTAAAGCAGGCTGTTTCTTCTCTCAGCAGGCTCAAAGGACACTGCACTCAAAAAATTTTCCTGTTTTTGCTTTGAAGTCTTTTTATTTACTGTCATTAGATGTTTGTGAAACATACTAATTACACTCATTGGGGAACTGGTCCATACACTACATGGTTCCTGGATCATTTTTACTCTCCGTCCCCTTCCCCTCCTTTTACATTGTTTAGTAATTAAATTACAGATGCCCAATAAGTAGTTATTAACCATCATGACCCAGCCATTCTGGTAGTTATGAAGGCCAGGCCAGTTATCCATGCGCTCCTGAGAGACCATCCCGAGCCGTACCTTCTTCAGGACAGACAGCAGCCCAGAGCCCTGACTGCCACCAACCCCTGGAGTCCACACGAGTGGGGCTGAGTGCCACCGTCCACAGCCCTCGGACCGCCCGTTCCCATCTGCCTCGGGTGCTGCCGAAGGGCTGAGCCTTCTAGGTCTTTCAGCATGAACATGAGTGCCCATGCTGACACCGGGCCTATGCGTCCCCTGATCGAGTCCTTGTCTCCCCTCCCCAGACTTCCCCTGTGCCCAGATTCGCTCCAGATCTAGCTCCTGGCAACTCGGCCCACTGTGCCGTCTCCAGGACAGGGCAGGCGCTTGGGGCCAGGGGCTCAGGGACTTCTGTTGCTCCCCACTTGCAGTGATGTATTTTCTTCCCACCTTCCAACACCCAGCTCCTCTGGAAGCCCTGCGGTCACTTCCTGTCCTTCAGGGTCCCCTACTCAAGGACACCTTGTCACAGCTCTTCAGCTCCATCTGACACCACTGCTGCCAGCTCCCTTTTCTTCACTTCCAAACCCTGCTTAGCATCCATGGCCCGGCATTTCTCTCTCTGTCTGTATGTCTGTCTCTGTCTCTGTTTCTCTCTCTCTCTCCCACACACACACACACACTACGTAGCCCAGGCTGACCGCAAACACAGTAGTTCTCCTGCCTCAGCCTCCCAAGTGCCGGGATTACAGGTGTGTGCCACCACATCTGGCTGACCCAATATTTTCTTTTCTTTGTTTTTTGGTCCTGGGAATCAAACTCAGGACCTTGCCCTTGCCAGGCAGGCGCTGTGCCACTGAGCTCTATTCCTGTCCCAAACCCAGTATCTTCATCCTGCTTCAGGAAATACCTTCCTCAACAACCTGCCCCTTCTTTTCCCATCACAGTGACCTGAACTATTCCATCTGGGTTTTTTGTTTTGTTTTTTTACTAGTTGCTAAGTTGCCCAGAATGGATTCTACTTGTCCTTCTTCTCCTGCCTCAGCCTCCCAGAGCGCTAGGATTAGATATGCATCATCATCAAGGCCAGCTATTATCTTAGTATTGATAAAAGTATCATGACCATGTAAGATTCTATTTTTTTATTTTTTTGTCTTTTTGAGACAGGATTTCACTAGGCAGTTCAGGCTGGCCTTAAACTCACTTTGTAGCTGTCTGGTCTCAAATTTGCAGTGATCTTCCTGCCTCAGCCTTCCACGTGCAGAGATTACAGGTGTGTACCACCATGCTTGGCCATGTAAGATTTTAAAAGATACATGGAATCTTTTTGTAGTGTACATGCAACTCTTTTATAAATATGAAATTATTTAAAAATAAAATTAAAATGATAATGGCCCTGATGGAAAAGGGACCAAGAGACAGAGAGAAAGAGGAATGAAGGGAGAGAGCAAAAGGAGAAATAAAAACAATTAAGAGAAAAAAATGAATTAAGATATGTTATATACAGGCCAGGGATATAGCTCAGCAGCACAGTGCCTGCATGG
Organism: Hydrochoerus hydrochaeris; assembly: GCA_004027455.1. Classification (NCBI taxonomy): domain Eukaryota; kingdom Metazoa; phylum Chordata; class Mammalia; order Rodentia; family Hydrochaeridae; genus Hydrochoerus; species Hydrochoerus hydrochaeris. The sequence goes on from PVLA01006939.1 coordinate 37,069, forward strand.
CAAGGGCGAGGTCCTGAGTTCAATTCCCTGTACCCCACCCCCCAAGTAAAATAAAATAACTCTCTGACCTGCAGACTTAGGTCAGTGGTAGTGTGTGCCTAACATGTGCCTGGCCCTGGATTCAATCCCCAGCAGCACCATCCCACAACCTCCAACAGCTGAGGAAAGCCACAGGGGTAAGAAAAGTCATGAGGGTTGCCCAAGCCCTTGGAGCTCACATCTTTGACACCTTGCTGGACATGGAGCGGTAAGATTCAACGTTTGCCCTGCTGGATTTTGGTCTTGCTTTGCTCTCATTGCTTTCTATTCCTTTATTTCTCTCTTTTGGATGGGAATGTTTATTCTGTATCTTTATAGGTTGTCAGTGTTTAACTTTTTGATTTTTACAGGGCTTCACAGCTAAGAGTCTGCCTTGAGTCTCAGAGGAGACTTTGGACTTGGATTTTTCAGCAGTGCAGGAATTGCAAGGACTTTGGCAACTCTAGCAATGGACTAAATGTTTTTGCATGAAGAGATGCACAAAGTAACTGAGACAAATGCCATCTAGCTTGGTTATCAGCAGTGTACAGTATCACTGACCATTAACTGCTTTTTTTTTTTTGTATCAGGGATCGAACTCACAACCTTACACTTGCCAGGAAGGAGCTTACGCCACTGAGCTAAACTTTTGGCCCATCATTAACTACTCTTTAAAAACTGCTTTTTCTTTTGGCTTCAGAGGTATTCTGAAAACCTCTGCTCCTACTTTACACCTACTTATTGCTCCTTTTCTTTTCCTGCCTCCTCCATCCTATAGATGAGGGAATAGCTCCTGCTCTCTCCTGAATTCTTCTCTATCTACACCTTCTTCCCAGTTACCTCAAACATTTCCTTAGTTTTACAGTTCTATCTAAAGGGGCTGATAGAGCTCTTGCCTAGCAAGTGTGAGGCTCTAGGTTTAATCCCTATCACAAAATAGATAAACGAATGAGTAGAATGCTACCCACTTAGACATGATTCTCTTCGGGGCTTGAACATACAGGGCCACACTCTCTTTGACATCTCTTCATGGATGATTAAGGGACCAAACTGCCCTGTAGTTCCCTCCTCCTATGGTCCTCCCCATTTCAGCCCATGACACCAATGTCCTCCCACAGCTGTGCAAATTACAAATCTACACATCATCTTTGATCCCTCTCCTCTTAGACCCTCAGACTGCTAGCAGTGAGTCCTATCTGCTCTAACTCCAAAGCCGCATCTCTTACACATTGCTGCCTCTCTTCACCTTCACAGAGATCCTCTCCTTGTCCACATCACCCTGATGTCTCTGACCTGAAATCTCAATATTGATTGACATGACTGCGCCCTCTTGGTTCATCTCCACCTCACACTCACAGTCCATTCTCTACAAGGCCCTGGGAAGTGATCTTCTACAGCGCAAATCTACCCCACTTCTCTCCCTACATTGGCTTTGCCAGAGCTCACTCGTGCCTCCAATTCCTCCCATCTCGTGCCTCAAATCTGGCTGAGCTGACCACCTTCTGCCCTCCCAGCATGCTGTGCACCCGCTCCACATTTTTCTCTTCTCAACGGCAATACTGAGCTCTCAGGTCAAAGACATTCCTGCCATCAAGGTATTTCAGGCAGCAGCTGCCAACTGGAAGTGACGCTGCCTTCACCAGAGGGGCTGAGGTGGCGGAGCTTCTCAGGGTAGTGACCAGGGGACCTGAGAGGGTGGAGGCTGACCTCCTTGCAGTGCTCTGAAGAGTACCCTACCCAGGTGGCGACCGCTCATTAAGGCATTCTCCTGTCCAAAAAAGCCTCAGGCAAGAAGGTTCTCAGGAATTAAAAAAGAAAGAAAGAAAGAAAATCTTCCTGGGAACTGTATTCATGATAGCTAACAAGTGGAAACAAGCTGTGGATCGTCAACAGGAGGATGGATACACTAGCTGTGATGTATGTTGAGACACTTTAAAAAGTATTCTGGCCAGGTGTGGTGGAGCATGCCTGTATGCCCGCAATCCCAGCACTCAGGAGGCTGAGGCAGGAGGATCACTGTGAGTGTGCATGACCAGCCTGGCCTACAAAGTATGTTCAAGGCCACTCTTAACTACATAGTGAAACCCTGTCTCAAAAAGACAAAAAAAAAAAAAAAAAGTATTCTGAATTGAATGGTTACAAAAGAACATATTAAATTTATAGAATGCAGCTAAAACTGTGATATAGGCTTAACTGTTTATGTTGCAAGGGAAGATAAGTAGACAAGTCTAAAAACATTACCCCAGGCTCTTACCTTAGGAAGTCAGAAAAAGAGAGAAAGTTAAATCCAAAGTAAATAAAAGACAGGGAATAATAAAAATAGGAGTGAGGGTAGGGGTGTAGTTTAGTAGTAGAACACTTGCTTAGTATGTGGAGGACCCTAGGTTGAATTCCCAGCATCAAAAGGAGGTGGAGTGAAAAATCAGTGAAATATAACACACACACACACACACACACACACACACACACACACACTAAAGGAAAATCAATAAAACAGCAAAAATCAATAAAAAAATTTATAAATCTACAGCTAGTCTGATAATAAAGGCAGGATGATACAAATTACTCATAGCATAAATTACACATATCTAGGTGTTCTTTCTTTATCTATTTTTTTGTCTTTTTGAGACAGGGTCTCCCTATGCAGTTCAAGCTGGCCTTGAACTCACTTTGTAGCCCAGGCTAGTCTTGAACTTGCAATGATCCTCCTGTTTCAGCCTCCCAAGTGTTTGGATTACAGTTGTGTGCCATCATGCACTCTATAGATATTTTTAAAATACAGGGAAATATTACAGACAATTTTACGCCAAAAAATTGGAGAATGTTTAAAAGAAATTTTTTGGTGCTGAGAATTGAACCTAGTCTTGCTACACCAGTGTTCTACCATCAAGCTAAATCTTAAAACCCCCAAATTGGATAATTTAGATGAACAGGAAATTTTTCTTTAAAAACACAAGTAGCTGGACATGGTGGCTCATGTCTATGATCCCAGCACTTGGGAGGTTGAGGCAAGAGTTCAAGACCCACCTGGGCTACATAGTGAGTTCAAGAGCAGCTTGGAATACATTGCAAGAACCAACCAGTCTTCAAAAAAAAAAAAAAAGTGATAACAATATGAGGAAAGACCATTATAAGAAATAAATAATTACGTTGTTTTAAAAAAATGTAATTATCTTCTATAGTAGGAAATACATAGGCACTATATGAAATGAAATTGGAGGAGAAAAAAAACCCAGAAAACAACAATGAACCTTTACAAACTAGTTTCCTTTAATAAGAATCAAGATAAGGAAGGGAATTCTTATTTATTTAGTTACTTTCACTTTGTAGCCCAGGCTGACCTCGCAGTGATCCTCCTGCCTCAACCTCCCAAGTGATGGGAATACAGGTACATATCACCACATCCAGCTATTTTGCTGGGTGGTTTTTTTGTTTAATTTTTTACTTTGCTGTTTTGAGACACAGTCTCACTATAGAGTCCAGGAGGACATTGAAGTTGAACCTGATATTCACCCAGGTTGGCCTCCAACTCATGATCCTCCAGCCTCAGCCCCTCTGAATGCTGGGATTGAGTGTGCACCATGATGCCTGCTTTTAATTTTTCTTTTTAAAGCATAGGATGCTTTCCCCACTACGATTTGTATTAAAATGTTATCTTTTTAATTTAAAGATTTCCTTAACATTCAGGAGAAAGAACATAACCAACACTCCCAGTCTGTCGACCTCTTTACACTACCCATGTCCTGTTTTTTTGGTTGTCTTTTTTTTTTTTTTTTTGCAGTACCAGGGATTGAACTCATGACCTTGCACTTGCCAGGCAGGTGCTTATGCCACTGAGCTAAATCCCCAGCCCTCCATGTCCTGTTTTTAACGTTTCTCTACTTTCTCTCCAGCTTTCTTTGGCTCTGGGTTGGCCACATTATTGAGTTCTTATTGATGGACTGAATTAATTGGGTTAGAAAAGTTTTACTACAGTTCTAATCTTATCATATTTTGTTAGTCAAATATGATTTTTCAAACTATCTACTATCAAAATTTAAAATCAACTACCCATGAAATTGAGAATAATTTTAGGAATATACATGGGTATGACATCTGTTTTTTTTTTTTTTGGCACCAGGGATCGAACTCATGACCTTGCACTTGCCAGGCAGGTGCTTGTGCCGCTGAGCTAAATCCCTGGGCCTGGGTATGACATCTTACAAAAGATTTAATAAATGTTTTAAATATGATGCTGGAACTATGTATGGTTCACAGTCAAAGCATAAAATGAAAGTAATTTTGAGCAGTGAATGACAAATCAAGAAGGCATTAAAGTGCTATAAAAAATAAACAGTACCTGGGACCATACACTCAGATGCTATGAATCAGAAATTAGCATGCATTTTGTCATGTATTTAATGATCTTCATTCAGTTCACTTATGATAATGAACACCTTAGTCAACAACTGTCAAGTTACAGGAGATGAGGTCCTCCCAATTAGGTAGTAGGTTTAGACATGACAATGGAATGTTTTGCAAATAAAGCCACAAAGCCACAATAACCGTTTAGATTATTCTTGGGAAAATACGTGCAATTTGGGGGCGGGAAAAATTCAACTTCCTGAAAATGCTCTAAATTCAGCAGACAACAAAAATCTGGTTAACTTGCTCCTGATTTGTTAGTGACACTCATTTCACATTAATGAATTGGCTTACACTTCACTAGGAGAGTATGGCACAGTGAAATTACTGTTCTATAAAAACATAATCTTTGATTTGACATGGATTCATAAAGTTAATCAAATGCAGTTGAACTTTTTTTTTTTTGACACAGTCTTGCTATGTAGACCAGGCAGTCTTCCTCGCGCCTCAGCCTCCCAAGTGCTGGGGGTACAGGCCTACACCACCCGCCCGGTTTAGAACAGGCAGTCTTGAATTAACTATGCAGCCCAGGCTGTTCTCCAGCTCTTAACGAACTTCCTGTCTCAGCCTCAGAGGGCTGGAATTACACACATCTGCATCACTCCCTCAGAAATTTAATTGCATCTCAAAATTAGTTTTTCTCCTTTCCTATTTTGAACCTTTACATCTATGATATAAACAGATACAAATTATCTTTTATTTTATTTATTTATTTTGGTACTGGGAATCGGACTCAGGCCCTCACGCTTGCCAGGCAGGCGGTGTGCCACGGAGCTCTATCCCAGGCCCAAACGCTAACTTTTAAGCAAGCTAAGCAAATTAAGGTTTTAAAGCTAACAAAAATAGCATTAAAAACATAAGGCAGAGGAGCAGGGTTCGAAGTCAGACTGCACTACACGGAGTTAGAGGATAACCTGAGCTACACACTGAAACCCTGTCTCCCACACAAAACAAAACAAAATTCCAAACCCAAGACACCTGGTACTTTGTTACTGAAAGCTTCAATTATGATTATTATAAGACTGAGTGTACTGTCATATTCATTTGTACTAAAGTAACTATCCTTTGTTTCTACTTTGCTAAAATTTTAATAAAATGTCGATTGATCAACATTTTCTCTAATATTAACCAAAACTTAATTTTGGTTCCAAACATTCCAAGGGAACATCTTTTTTTACACCAATCTCCAAAAATGTTTATGCCAAAGAGATAAGAACGTATTAATTTGTTTTTCCAGATAGCCAAGGAAATTTTTTTTCTTTTCTTTTTTTTTGCCCAGTTGCAAAGCATTGCAATTAAACCTCCTAGTAAAGCTCAAAGGCTACTTTCGATCGCACTTTGCGCAGACGTTCCAGGTCCAACAAGTTGCTCTTTTCTTCCACTTTATCTTCCACGTCCTCTCCAAGTCCCCTCACCTCGTCTTTGGGGGAAAACAGAAGTCTTAGTAGCTTCTAACGCTACCGCGAGTCGGGGCAGACGGGAACCACGACGGGGTGGGGGGATGGGGAGGAATAGGGGGTCCGGTGCCGCCCCGCCCCGCGGCCGAGGTGCGCTGTGGGGCGGTGCCGGGGGCGGTGCCGGCCGGGCAGGTCGTCTCCCGGGCCCGCGCCGCGCCCAGAGCGCGCAGCCCGCCGGCGAGTGCGCACCGGAGCCCGCTGTCCTCTCGGCTCTGCGACCCTGCCTCCCGGGCCCTCGGCGCGCGCGGCATGGCGCCCTCTCAGGTCCTCGCGTGCGGGCTCCTGCTCCTGGCAGCGACGGCGGCGGTGGGCACAGCCCAGCAAGGTGCGGGCGGGCGGGCGCGGCGTGGGCGCTGCAGGCAGGGGCCGCGCGGGGCAGGGCGCGGAGGCTCGCGCGGCAGACCGAGTGGTCACCTCGGGGCCCGGGGCAGAGCCCGCGCCTCCCTCCCCGCCGTGCGCTCTGACCTGGGGCGGCGGGAGCGGAGTATCCGCGGCGGCGCCCGCCCGGCGCCCGGCACCTGCGCCGTCCCCGGATGTGGCCGCGGGCGGGAACAGGTAGCCGGGCGGGCGCCGCCGCCGCCGCACCTGCGCGCGGGAGCCGCCCTCGGGAGGCCGCGCTTCCGGACCGGGGTGTCCCTGAGAGTCGTGAGTCACGCCAAGCGAATGGCTGGGAGCCCGGGACAAAGACAGCGGGAGGAGGGAAAATTCCACCCTCTCAGGACCCCCAAGTTAAGGACTGGTCTGCTTTTCTTCCTTTTTTCTCTTCTTCTTCTTGTTTACGTCTTCCTTTTTTCTTCTTTTTTTCTTTTTGAGACAGAGTCTCGCTATGCAGTTCAGGCTGGCCTTGAATTCACTTTGCAGCCCAGGTTGGCCTGGAACTTGCAACAGACCTCTTGTCTCAGCCTCCCAAGAGCTGAACTAAACACGTAATCTGAAATTGGAATGTAAACGACGTTTTAAGCCAATTTAGGGTACATGAGCTAACAGATCGATATAAAAATTCATTTGTCGTGCTGTTTTTTAAAATTAATGGTATATTTTAGATATACATAATGATCACATTCCTCATAGGAAATTTGTACTTGTACATGATATATCTTGATTCTTTTTTCCTCCAATCCCCTCTCCTTCCTTCAACTCCTCTTTGCCTCATTTTATTTAAGTTTATTGGTACAATTTAGATATACACAATGATCACGTTTATCATAGGGAATTGGGACCTATACGCGATATATCCTGTTTGATCTTTCCCCTACTTATTTACAAAAGCTTTGTTTCCAATTTTTCCCATTCTCTCTCCCTTGTTTCTCTTCCTATTTGAAATCCTGCTAGTTTTTGTTTTTTGTCTTTTTTGGTACTGGGAATGAATATTTTTTTTTTAATAATTGCACTCTTTAAAAAATTTACACTCTTACATAGTGGTGCACACCTATAATCCCAGCACTTGGGAGATTAAGGCAGGCAGGAGGATCGCTGTGAGTTTGAAGCCAGCCTGAACTACATAGTGAGGCCCTGTCTTAAAAACCCAAAACCAAAATAAATAAATAAAACAACAAAAGCACTCTTTCCTGACTCGATGGCAGAAGCCTGTACTCCCAGTGATATGGGATTGTAAAACAGGAGGATTGCAAATTTAAGCCCACTCTGGGTAATTTAACAATTTAGACTGTCTCAAAATAAAAAATTAAAAGGTCAGTATGAACACTCTGGATTCAGTCCCTAGATAAAAGGGATGGTATGGGCTTGTCAATTTAGCAGTCAAATCTTTTTTTTTTTTTTTTTTTAAGTTGGTACTGGGGATCGAACTCACAACCGCGTGCTGGCAAGGCAGGTGCTTATGCCACTGAGCTAAATCCCCAGCCCCAAAATACGCCTCATTTTTTAACTACTGCCTTTTTTTTTTTTTTTTTTTTTGATATGGGGATTGAACTCGCAACTTTGCATTTGCCAAGCAGGCACTTACACCTTTGAGCTAAACCCCCGGCCCTGGGCTTGTCAGTTTGAAGTTAAAATACTCTTTTGAGGTGGTCCAAGATAAAGCTCTTATGCTGATGCTAGTATTCAGAATAAGTGCTTGGTATCACTTTTTTCCTCAGTGTCATTTTCAAAATCACATTTTATGATTTGATATAATTAGGAAACATACAGAGATGTCCCCACATTCAGTCTAAACTATGCATAATGAAAGATATAAAATCTTCTAAAGGTCATTATAGAGTCCCTACTAGTCCACAAAGCAAGCATCCCTTAAGGAAATGGAGAGAAGCTGGGCATGGTGGCACCTACCTGTAATCCCAGTACTGAAGCTGAGGCAAGATTGCTGTGAGTTTGAGGCCAGCCTGGACTACAATAGTGAGACCCTGTCTCAAAAACCAAACAGAAAAGAAACTGAGAAAAAAGAGGGAGGAGGAAAGGAAGGACCTGAGAACTGGAACTGCTGGAAAAGAGGCAGTCACTGTTGTGCAGAGCAGGAAAAAAGCTGAAAGGGGGGGTATCACGGAGGCAGAGCTGGTGGTGACCTCTGAAGGGCTGAGTCACACACGCTGTCAGGGTGGGGTAGCTCAGTGGTAGAGCACACATGTGGGATCTTGGATCCAACGTCCACATTTTTTTAAAACTTGCTTATCAAAATTTAAATGGGTACAGATTAGACCTTGTGGATACATAATGTTCAGCAAATGCCAGGCAGATGAGTTTCAGCTGAAATTACGGCTGAAAACACATTCAGGACCACTTTTAAAGGCTTTGTGTCCTTGTAACTTGGAGCATTATTATGAGAACATAACTTAGCAGGGACATCAGAGTTGATCATTGGATCCACATTTGCAAATATACATACTTCTAATTTTCTAGCATGTACCTGTGAAAACTACAGGATGACCACAGACTGCTTTTTGGACAACGGTCAGTGCAAGTGCACCGCCTATGGTACACAGAACTCTGTCCTTTGCACAACACGTGAGTGAAATATTCTTCCTGCCTTTAAACTTGTATCTTAGTAATTGTCTTTTAATGGATGTGCCCTGAACCGAGAAGGGTCTTACTGGCCCAAATCTGAACCGTCAAAATAATCTCACATCTGAGGCTCCTTCAACTAATAACATGGGGAGATGAAAGTGTGAGATAATGTTTGGAATGGAAGTAAGGGGTTCAAAGTCACTTTGCAGTTTGACGCTGAGCTTTTCTTTTCAGTGGCTTCCAAATGTCTAGTGATGAAGGCAGAGATGATTCACTCGAAGTCTGGAAGAAGAGCAAAGCCTGAAGGAGCCATCCAGAACAACGACGGGCTCTACGACCCTGACTGTGACGAACGCGGGCTCTTCAAAGCCAGGCAGTGCAACGGCACGTCCACGTGCTGGTGCGTGAACAGCGCTGGCGTCCGCAGGACCAACAAGGACTCCGAGATCCAGTGCTCCGAGACCGTGCGGACCTAGTGAGTGGGCCTCCAGGGTTACTGTTGGTGTGCTTCTCAGATTCCTTTCGACTTATTTTGGGGTAGCAGTATCATTGATGGTTTAGAATTCAGAAGGAAGGAAATAACGCACAGCGTAAGTCTGTCCAGTCCCCCAGTCTGCAGTGTGCCTCTGTAGCATTGATGGTGTCACTTTATTCCATAACCCTCCAGGGGCACATTATAAATTTACAGGTGCAGGTATTCTTTTTCATATACCTGGTAGCATACTAGATAGAAGTTTGCTTTCATATTTTCACTTAATTTAGTATTTTAAGTGTATGTGAATAACTTAAGCTATATATATTTGCTTACTTAGTGTTTTTGTTTGTTTGTTTTGCTTTTTATTTTATTTTATTTTATTATTAGTTATTTATTTTTTGCGGTAGCAGGGATTGAACTCATGACCTCGCACTTGCCAGGCAGGTGCTTATGCCACTGAGCTAAATCTCCAGCCTGCTTTTTTTTTTTTTTTTTTTAAGACAGGGTTTTGTTACGTAGTTCAGGCTGGCTTTGAGCTACTGTTACTTCATGTGTTTAAAAAAAGATATGAGGGCCAAGGCTGTAGCTGAGCAGTAGTAAGGGTGGTAGTGTAGTAGTACTGGGGATTGCATGAGGGTGCTTTCTGTGAAGGGAGTGAGAATGAGGAGGAAACCATGGCACAGTTCCTGCAGATCCCCATTCTGTCAGCTCCACTGTAATTCCAGCTGCGAACTGCGGTGTGAGCCTGTCGGGAAGACCACGTAGAGACCCAGATACAGACAGCTGTCTCTGTCCTTTTACTTCCAGCTGGATCATCATTGAACTAAAACACAAGGAAAGACAGCAGCCTTTTGACCTTCAGAGTTTAAAGGCGTAAGTACAATGCCATGCCTCCTGTTAGCCTTGCACGGTTGCTTTTCAAATCTTCCATCCTACACTGTTAGAAAAACTAAGTTAAAATGCTATTTTTTTAATATTTGTCAATAGTTTTTTTAAATAATAGAGTTGTAATAACAGTACAGTGAGCCAGGCCTGGTGGTATTTGCCTGTGTTTCCAGCATTGGGGAGGCTGAGGCAGGATTGGCGTGAGTTTGAGGCCAGCCTAAGTTACACGATCAGTTTAAAGTCAGCCTGAACTACAAAGTGAGACCCTAGGAAAAACACAAAAAAACTCCCAGTGATTCCTGTATATCCCCTTCTCAGATTCACTAGTTCACATTTTGCTACATTTTCTCTTTGTGTTTGTGTGTGCGAATGTTAATTTTTTAAAAAATGTATTCTACTGAAAGGCACATTGCAATTAATCCCCCTCAAAATACTTTCTGCTTTAAACACACCCGTTGTTGGTTTGTTGTGGTTGTGGTTGTTGTTGTTTGTACCGGGCAAGTAACTCAGAACCTTGCCCTTGCCAGGCAAGTGCTGTCACTGAGCTGTATCCCCAGCCCCCTCACCCATTGTTCTTGCCGCTTTCTGCAGCAGTTCTGGAAATCCTCTCTCAGGTCTTTAGTTGTGCTTCCCTGGCTCCTTTGAGAGCGTGTTTGGAGGTTCTAGCAGGAGCGCGCAGCTAGCTGCTCATATACCCTTGACCGTGGAACAGTCCTCCTCTATCAGGTGGTCATCCTCTGACCAAACACACAGCTTCTGGGGGATGTGCATGGAATGTTGAGGGAGTGGGGGGGTCACCTGCCTAGCCAGCCAGATCAGCTAAAACCTGGCTCCTTTGAACTGATTCAGAACACTTACTTTTTGTAGTCATTTTGACTTTGAAAGAGCCAGAAGTCACGTGGTGCTGGTCCTGGTGGATTAGGTGGATGAGGACACACCCTAGTATTTTTACAAGCCTGCCTTTCCATTGGTTGGCACTTGGCAGCATCGGTCACCATATTTTTTTATCAGACCTCATAAAGATCCTTATGAATCCTGGTGAGTACAAGGTCCTGAGTTCATTTCCTGGTACCAAAAGAAAAAAAGATACTCATGGAAGAGGACTTCTGTAACTCTGTAAAAGTGGCAAGAATGCCATAGCTGGGCGTGGTGTGGTGGTGCACATCTGTAATCCCAGTATTCAGGAGGCTGGGCAGAATTGCCACAAGTTTGAAGCCAGTCTGCATGGCATAATGAGACCCTGTCTCAAAAAAAGCAAAATTCAAATAAAAGAAAGTGGCAAAATGATGGGGTGTGTTCAAAGTGAAGAAAAGGATTTTTTTTGTTGTTGTTTTGCTTTGTTTTGTTTTATCGGTACAAGGGATCAAACTCAACCGTGTGCTTGCAAGGCAGGCCTTTATGCTGCTGAGCTAAATCCCCAGCTCTGAAGGAAAGGATTTTGAGAGAGACTAATGGCAGGTTTTTTTGTTTTGTTTTTTGTTTTTTTGAGACAGGATCTCGCTGAACTTGCTATGTAGCCTTGGTTGTCTTTGAACTCATAGATCTTCCTGCCTATCTTCCAAGTGCTTGGATTTTCTTTATCATTTTATTTTATTTTATTTTATTTTATTTTATTTTATTTTTTGAGAGAGGCTCTTGGTGTAGAATTTGGGCTGATCTTGAACTCACTGTGTGACAAAACTGGCCTGACGCTCACAGCGATTTTCTTCTCTCAGCCTCCTGAGTGCTGGGGTTACAGGCATGTACTACTATGCCCAGCAAAATGTTCTATTTCTAATTGGAATGGCACCCAGAAGTTTTAGTATCAGTGAATTATAGTAACCTGAAGGAATTTTTTATTATGTAGTTGGACAGTGGCATAAACACTTTAACAACTTCAGTTCTGCTTGGGCAGCACAGAACTAAAATTGGAGCAATTCAGAGAAGAGTAGCATGGTCCCTGCAAATGTGAGAAGCGTTCCATATTTTAAAAGAACTTTTTTAAACAATGTTAGAATTGACGGTTCTAGACTTCGAGCTGTCTGCTGTGTTAAAAAGTGGTTTCTTATCTTGGTGTGGCCTTACACACCTGCTATCTCAGCACCCTGGGAGCTGAAGCAGGAGGGTGGTGAGTTGGAGACCAGTGTGGGCTGCATGTGAGAACTTAGCATAAAATACAAGTAGAGCTTCTTACTGTTGTGTGGTATATTTTTTAAACTCCAATTTTTAAAATTACTTGCAGTGCCCTTCAGGAGGTGCTCACAACTCGTTACCTGCTGAATCCAAAATTTATCACCAATATTCTGGTAAGATTTTTGGTAAATAAGCTTGAGCAAGAAGTTGGTGGACAGCATGGTTTAGGTAGAAACAAAGCCAGTGATTTTAGTAGTAGTTAAATGCATTTGAGTAACAGTGCAAGTCCTGGCATTTAATGCAAAAATCCCTGCTTTCCTTTATAGCCTTTGAAAACCCCAGTTCTGCCCTTAAGAAGAGATTGCATCTCTTCGTGTCCCTGAAACAGGCGTCACTGTGCCCACAAGAACCGCTCTGTGATTGCACATTCTCTACAGTGCTGCTCTTCCTCTCACCCCCTTTTTTTTGGCTTGCTTTTCTTGCTTCCATTTCTGTGGGTTAAGGTGCTAATCTTTATCCAGTTAGCCCTTCTCTTCCCATTTCAGTTTTTTTTTTTAAATGCATTATGATTGTTTGCATTGCTCTCTTTTTACCTAGGATAGATTTTTCAATAATTATTGATGGATTTAATTACCAGTAATGTACAAGAACACTGATGCATGTACACTACAGAAAATATAAAACTGGATTTTTTATTAAACATTGGGATTGATATTTTAATTTTGATTATAGTGATATTAATTTGTATTTTTCATCCCCCCTCCCAGTATGAGAATAATGTTATCACTATCGATCTGATACAAAATTCTACTCAGAAGACTCAAAATGATGTGGATATAACTGATGTAGCTTATTACTTTGAAAAAGATGTAAGTATAAACCTTTTGTTTGTTGAGAGAGGGTCTTGCGTGTAGTGCAGGCTGACCTTAAACTTACCTTTGATCCTCCTGCCTTGGCCCCCAAGTGCTGGGATTACAGGTGTTTACTACACTACCATTCCCAGCTTAAATCTCCTTATTTTATTCTGTATTCAGCTCTTATTCTTTATATACGGATGAACCATGTTTCTACATGGTACTTCTATAATTAAGTTTGTCCTTTATAACTAGGAGTGATGCCTCTGAACTGTAATCCCAGCACTGGGGGTCTAGGGCAGGAGGGTGGAAAGTTCCAGGCCAGCCCAGGCACTTTAGCCACTTAGAAAGACACTGTCTCATAATTGGGGGGGAGGGGGGGAATTGATAGTATTGGAGATGTAGCTCAGTGGGTTCACATTTTCATTTTTTATTTATTTGAGACTGTGTCTAATTATAGGTAGACATTGTTGTTTTTCTTAAATGTTTTAAATGGTTTTTCTGCTTTTCAACTAGGTTAAAGGTGAATCCTTGTTCGTTTCTAAGAAGATGGACCTGAGAGTAAATGGGGAACTGCTGGATCTGGATCCTGGTCAAACTTTAATTTACTATGTTGATGAAAAACCACCTGAATTTTCAATGCAGGGCCTAACAGCTGGTATTATTGCTGTCATTGTGGTTGTGACACTAGCAGTTATCGCTGGAATTGTTGTGCTGGTAAGTACAGAACAAAGGGAATGGGATCCACGCTCCAAAACATTAATGAAGCAGAACCTTCATTTTTAGAATAACTATAGCAAATGAATGTATCGTGTTTCCAGTTGCTTTTTACAAAAGAGGCACTTGAGGCAAGAAAGGATGAAAGAGCTCCTGTCACAGGCCACTCACGTTACCCACAGCAGCAAATACCCTTCAGTTCTCTTGCACTATAAATACTCAGTACTCTCCCAGGGCTAGTGCAAAACACCTGAGCTCCCGAAGCACACAGTGAGGTGGAACAACAGGACACGAGTTCTTGTTGTTGTTGGGTGGAGTGGTTGCCGGGAATGAACCCAAGGCCTTGGCAACGCCAGGCAAATGCTGTGTCCCCGAACACATCCCCAGCCCTGGATCACAAGATTTCAGTTAGCAGAGAAGAGTTTAAAGTGGTATATTTGAAATAACAATTTTAAAATTAAAATAAGCAAATTGAATTTAGCAGTGCTTTAAAAGTAATGGTGGTGCACACACCTGTAATCCCAGCATTTGGGAGACTGAGGCAGGAGGATCATGTGGGTTCAAGGCCAGCCTGAACTGCATAGTGAGACCCTATCTCCCCCAAAAAAGAAAAAAGAAGTTAATATAGGAAACGGTTTTACAACTCTGTGATAGCAGAAGCCATGTAAGGCAAGAAACCAAAACCTGTGGAAATTTGATATACATTAAGTATATAAACATAAATTTATATATTAACATATAAAATTTAATTATATATAAATATTAGTGTGTAAATATTAATATATTTACATATAAAAATATATATAAAAAGCTTTTTGTGAGTAGGGGAAGTGTACTGGAGTTTGAACCCAGAGCCTCACACATGCTAGTGAGCCACCTGCCACTGAGCTATGTCCCCAATCCTTTGTGGTTTTTTAGAATTTTGAGGCACAGTCTTGCTAAGTTGCCCAGGCTGGCCTGGATTATCTTGACTCAGCCTCCTGTGTAACTGGGTTTTGTTTGTTTGTTCCTGTTTTTCTTTTTGGCTAGTCTTGAACTCTTAGGCTCAAGTGATCTTTCTGTCTTGCCAGAACTAGCAGTGTGTGCTACCACACCTGTCCAAAATTAGATATGTGAACATTTTATATGGCAAAGATGTAAAGCAAAAAATACTGATTATATATTGGAAAAAGTATTCATGCTGCATAAAATAAAAACAGATATTGTGCATAATAATACAAAGCGGTCTTAAAAGTTGATGAGGAAACCTACAGAATGGCTATAGGGACAGATAGACAATTTACAGAAGAAAGTTTCAGGCGACAAACTGGGAAGATTCATAAATCTAACTGTCCTGTGAAAACCAAAGTATAGGTACAAAAAAATGAGCATATTCAGGGTTGTGGATCGCAGTGTGGAATGTACATTAGCTGGAGAATAAACGAGGAAAGAGCAGTAGTGTATCCCTGCTGTGTGGGGTATTTTGAGTAAGTTCAATCTTTTTATTTTCTTTCTGGTGTGTTGAGGTAAGGTCTTGCTTTGTAGTTCCCACTTGGCTGGCCTTGAATTCGCATTCTTCTTGGCTCAGCCTAGTGAGTGCTGGGATTTCAGGAGTGCCACCATGCCCAGTGTTTGATTTATATTTCACGTGGAATGGTTCCCATGATGTTGATACGGCTATTTAAAGGCACAATTGATATTGCATTTGTTTGCATACTTTAATATGTTAAGTATGGAAAAAGGAAGCACATCAAGCTGTTAAATTGCACTGAAGATTATTCATTATTGTCTTGGGGTTTGTTTCTTTGTTTTGTTGAGACAAGGTCTTGCTTTATAATGCAGGCTGGCATCAAACTTATGTTGATCCTCCTGCCTCAGTCTCCTGAGTGCGAGGATTATAGGCATATGTGCCACCAAGCCTGGCTATTGTTTTCCTGATTTTGTTGTTTTGTTTTGTTTTTATTTGATTTTGTCTTTTGAGAGAGGGTCTCATCTTGTATTTCAGGCTGGCCTTGAACTCAGTATGTGTAGCCCAGGCTGGCCTCTAATGCAAGGTGAT
This sequence comes from Hydrochoerus hydrochaeris, assembly GCA_004027455.1. Lineage (NCBI taxonomy): Eukaryota > Metazoa > Chordata > Mammalia > Rodentia > Hydrochaeridae > Hydrochoerus > Hydrochoerus hydrochaeris. The sequence goes on from PVLA01006939.1 coordinate 52,987, forward strand.
CCTCCTATCTCAACCTCTCAAATGCTGAGATTATAGGCAAGTGCCACCATGCCTGGTAAAATTAAAAGTTCACTGGTCATGATGGACTTTTTAGTTTAGTAGTGAAGTTTTAGTTTAAATGTTGATAGATTTTAAAACTGTTCAGATATGTACCTTTGCTGGGTGCAATGGCACTCTGTGATCTTGGCATTCAGAAGGCTGAGGCAGAAGGATTGCCATGCTTTCAAGGCCAGCCTGGGCTACATGGTGAGTTCAAAGCCAGGCTGAACCACATAGCAAGACCCTGTCTCAAAAACAAACCCGTAGGGGCTGGGGGTTTAGCTCAGCGGCATAAGTGCCTGCCTTGCAAGCATGTGGTAGTGAGTTCGATCCCCGGTACAAGAAAAAACCTCCTAAAACATATATGTACCTTAAACGCATGTATGTCAATTTAGAGCAACTTTTTTTGAGTTGCAGTTCTAAAATGGTATTCATTTTTCTTCCATTCAGATTATTTCCAGAAAGAAGAAAACAGCAAAGTATGAGAAGGCTGAGGTAATGGATAACGTACATTGTAAAAAGGCTCTGTTTAATGTCTTACTCCTGGTAATTGGACACGGATGGGTGTCAGTAGTATTGAAGCCCCTTTACATTCCAGTCCCTGGGGTCTTAGGGTTGGCCTTCAAATGGGCTTTTACCTAACTTACCGCATGTGTCCCGTGGTAGACTACCTTATATGGAATCGTGCTTCATGAATCCCAACATATGGCGCATCCTGTAGGGCCGTATACTCTAGTGGAGTCATAGTAGAGAAACTCAGGCGGACAAGTGAAGTGCTGCAATTGTCTCTCTACCAGTGAAGAATCAAGTGAACGTAACTTGTTATACATAGTACATCTGTCACTTCACTTGTATATAGTGGCATGAAATCAGTGCTAGACTGTTGATATGTGTAAGTCACTCAGAATTGGATATAAACACATTTGTCCTTGAACTTTATCAATAACATTTTTCATATGCTAAACATTCAATGTATTTTTGCAATTGTATATGTAACGCTAATATTTAAAATAAATAAACAAATGTGAACATTGACAACATTTTAATAGAGAAAGTCAATGTTTTCTTCCCATCCCACAGATCATCTGGCTTGTCTGATTGGATGGCCATAGCACTAGGGGCCTACCCCTGAGCTGGACCGTGATGGACAGGGAGAATGCTGAGGTAGTGTTAGAGTTAAGGGCAGGTTAGAGCTGGGTCTCACCACTTATTAGCTAAACAAGTAATAGAGCGTCTTCAAACCTCCCTCCATGTCTCCACAATGGAGATAATAGTGCAGGCCTGTTGTGAGGATTGAACAAAGTAGTTTGTGTGAAGTATTAGTCCAGTCTTACCGCATGGTGAGAACTTTGCCAGCAGTAGTAATCACTGCCGTCTCAGTTCTGCCTACAACTGTGTGATGCAATTTTTCATTCTGAACTTGTTTGCTCACCTAGAAAATGAAAGATTGATCATAGTGACTTTGTTCTTGCTAGCTATAAAAAAAAAAAAGCATTTACTCCGAATCTGTTCCTGAAGATCTGGCTGACTGCTGCTTTCCCCATCCCTTTGGCCCTTTGGTTTCAAATAGCAGCTTGGATCCTGTACTCAAATGTGTTTCCTTGTAATAAAACTTTCTATTTTAATGTTTTATAAAATGTGAAAAAGATTCACCTTGCTTTCTTTAGTTTTTTAGAAACTTTTTAGAATGAACAAAAGATTGAAAAATTATTTTAAAATTTCTTCTGTATTTTTTCCCCTCTGTTTCAGATAAAGGAGATGGGTGAGATGCATAGAGAACTCAATGCATAACTACTGTAATCGAAAGATTCACCACAAGAAGGGAAATTAACAAGAGGATTACAACTGCATGAGCATGGGACCAAAAGATGTTTGAGTATTGCTGTGTTGTTAGTTAACATCATATATTTGTAATAGAAAAATCTGTATTCAGAATATAAGCAGCTTGAAATTGGCATTATCAATCTTAAAATCTGACTGTAAGTGTCTTGTATATGCAGATTTAATATTAAAGCCCAGAACATGGACTGCATAGTTAAAATACATGTAATACTGAAGAGTATGTTCAATATGCTTCCACAGTAGAGTTCAGAAGCTCACTGTCTTGTTTGTGATTGAAGCTGCCTTTCTAGTTACTTTGAGTCTTGTACTGTACATACACACTTTTTTATGAAGTATGAAATAAAACATTTTTAAACAGAATTTCTCAACTTTCAATCAAATTTCCTAGTATACACATAATAGGCTAAAAACTGTGAGAAACTGAGGGGGTGATAGTACATATGTATAATTCCACTGCTCAGCTGAGGCAAGAGAATCGCAAGTTCAAACCCAGTGTGGGCAATTTAGACTCTGAAAAAAGAAAAAGGCTGGAGAACTGGGAATGGTAGTGCATTTCTGTAATCTCAGCATTTGGAAGACTGAGGCAGGAGGATCACTCCAAGTTCCAAGTTTGAGGACAACCTGGACTACATAATGGGTTTAAGACCAGTCTGAGCTACATAGCAAGTCTTTGCCTCAAAACACACACACACACACACACACATGGTGTAGTGCATACCTGTAATTCCAGCATTCTAGGAGGTGAGGTGGAAGCAAGAGAATTACAAATTCAAGCCTACCACAGGCAACTTTGTGACTTAACAAGACTTCGTCTTAAAATGTTAAAAATAATTTTTTAAATAAATTGGTTCGGGAATACAGCTCCACAGCCTAAGTGCCTGCCTGGCAAGTGCAAGGTCCTGAGTTTGATTCCTGGTACAAAAAAGCAGGAGAGGAAGAAAAACGAAGGGCTGGAGATGGGCTCAGTGTGAAAGCCTTGGGATTAATTCCCAAATAAAAGAGGAACGGGGGTGGGGCGGGGAATCGGATGTAGCTAATGACAGCTGGAGCTGTACTTCATTGGTGCACCGTAATGGTTTAGCATGTATAAAAAGTAGGTTTAATCCCTAAGACAAAACAAAAAGGGCTTTGAATGCTAATTACAAATTAAAAGTTCTGCATGAGCATTCACAATCATTTCTATTTAATATAAAATATATAATCTATAATAGAACAATGATGGCAGACCTTTTAGAGCCTTCAGTGATACAGCCTGCTGCATCGTGCGTGCCATAGGTTCACCACCAGTGATACAGAACTGTACAAGCTGGACTTGGTGATGGATATGTATGGGGGGGCAGTACTGGGGATCAAGTACAGAGGCTCTCATTGAGCTATGTCTGCAGTACCCCCCTTTTTTTCTTACTGAAGCAGGATCTTCCTAAATTGCCTGGGCTGGCCTCAAACTTGATCTTTGAGGGCCTCCCAAGTTGCTGGGGTTATAGTGCTAGAATGCTGGAGTGGTGCATGCCTTTAGTCCTAGCACTTGGGAGCTAAGGCAGTAGTTCATACGGTTTAGGAGGCAGAGTTCAGTAGTTCAAGGCCAGTCTGGGCAAGATTGCAACCTCCTATCTCAAACTCTCCAAAATGAAGGGTCCTATTTTTGACAAATACTGGCAAAACATGTTTATCTGGAGGTACAGCGCTGTTCCATACATGCCTTTACAATTTGGTGCAAATGCATTTTACTTTCAGTTGCTCAGATACATCACTATGAAGTTAAAGAATCTTGATTTTTTTTTTCTTCTATTTTTGAGACACTGGGGTCAAGCTCATGGCCTCATTCATGCATGCTAGGCAAGCACTCTTACAACTGAGCATGTGTGCAGCATACTTTTGATAGTTTTTTTTTTTTCTGTACTTTTGTTACCAGAAATCGAACTCATGACCTCATGCTTACAAGGCAGGTACTGTGCCATTGAGCTATATTCCTAGTCCCTTTCTCTACTTTTATTAAGCTATTTTTTAAATTAAGTTTATTGCTACATTTTAAGTATACGTAATTATCACACTCATTATAAGGAGTTTGTACCTGTACATGATTTTCCCCATTCACCTACCCTTGACAGTTTTGTTCTGTTTTTTGGAATTGAACTCAGAACCTCATGCTTGCCAGGCAGGTGCTATACAGCTGAGCTGTATTCTGGCTCAGTAGTTAATTTTTAAAAACAGTATGAAAAATTTTTTTTAAATTAGGAAAGCTAGATTTAAACAGTCATGTTTTTTACCCCTTCTATGGTAGGCAGGATTCCAGGATGGCCCCCAAGATTTCCTACCCTTGATGCAAATGCCCTGTACAATCCTTAGGTCAAATTGTGGCAAGACCTGTGAATCTGATGATTTTATGGGAAAGGTGAAGGAATTTTGCAGATGTAATTAAGATCTGTAATTGTCTGGTTTTGAATTAAAGGGTTACTGTGGGCCTGACCTAACCAGCTGAGCCTCTCAGAAGGGTGTGTAAATGTAAAGCAGAACGGGTGGAGTTCAGCGGCAGAATGCTTGATGAGCATGCGCAAAGCCTGTGTTCAATCCCAGGCACTATGAAAATCATTAAAAGATGGGCAGAAACGCAGAGGTGCGCTCTTAGTGGCCCTGGAGAACACTACCAGGTTGTGAGCACAGAGGTGAACCCTAGGAGCTGAGTGAGCGCCTGGGTCCCACAAGCATAGCTGGATATAACTGAAAACGCGCCCCCTCAGCCAATATACTTCAGTTTACTCAGTTGCCCAGGTAGCCGTGCCTACTGCAGTTCCAGTCACTTCTGTCTCTTAGAAACAGCTGGTCACGGTGATGCGTATTATAAGAACCAATCCCCAATTGACAAAGCCATTCTGCCTCTGTACTTCCTGCTTTCTTTTCTTTTTCTTTTTTTTAAACCGGTATGGGGGACCGAACTCACGACTGGGTGCTTGCAAGGCAGGCGCTTATGCCACTGAGCTAAATCCCCAGTCCCACTTCCTGCTTTCTTATCCCATATAATCCCTGATATTTTGGGAATGATCCCAATTAGTGCCCGCTGAAGTAAAATAAATCTGCCTCCAAATCTTAGGTGTTGTTTCATTGTTTCTGCTTGCCATTGCATAACCAGGCACAAACTTACTCAGTGGTCTGAATTTCCTTTTCTAAAGTGGATGCTGTAAAGTTTGCCAGGTTATTCTGAGGATTATTTGTCATAGTACTGACATACAGAAAGGCACCAAGTGACATTCAGAGTAATATGCTAATATAAGAAGTTGGGGATACAATACCCCCATCCCCCAATACTGGGGATTAAACCAAGCACACATGACCATATATTTTGATTACGAGTTATGAGGGCTATGGACACAAAAAAATAAACGCCCCCTCTGTGTGTAAGACACAACAAAACCTGACTATCCAGGCCCACCTCAGCCTCTCCTCATCCTGTCAGGCCTGTGTGGACAGGACAGATTGAGCTCCATTAAATTGGGCCCCTGAGAACCCATGGTCACTGCAAAAGTTGGGGTCAAACCTGTGACTTTCCCAGTAGACAACGGGACAGAACTCTCTGCTTTCAAAATTCCCTCTGTTAAAAATGTTACCATCACCAGGGCAACTGGGACTCTTGCCTCTCTCCCCTTCTGCCAGGCAAAAATTTATAGCCTGGGCGGACATCTTACCAAACCTGAATTCCTGTATAAGCAGTCCCCATACCACTTCTGGGAAGAGACCTCCCTTTCAAGTTACAAGCAACTGTTTCCTGTCCACCACTCCAGCATCCCTCCCATTTAAGCCTGCACTTTCAACTTTAACTCCTCCTCAAGAGAAGGATGACACCTGCATCAGCCTGAGACACATAACCGAAATCCTGAAATTCTGAACACTCTCCTCCCAGAGAAAAAGACTCGCCTCTAGGCCTGGCTGTCAACCATGCACCTCACTGCGACTCCCATTGCTGTCAGATGTCATGAGAAGCACAAGCAGACATCCAGCCACACATCTACCCCCTAAAACAATATGGGATCCTGATAGGCTGTTAATCTACAATTGCCAAACCATGCACCCTTCTTGGACTGTTAATTACCACAGTGGTTTGGGAACTCTCCCACTATTTTCAGGGAGGCTCTGGCAACAGATTTAGCCAAGTTCCCATTACCATCTCTCTAGAACAGTCTTTTTGTCCCTTCCAAGTCCATTACAGTCCCCCAAGAAAAAAAATGAGGCTTCAAAACTGTGAAATGTTTGTAGACTGTTAATAAAATGCTAAAATAAACCTCTCCTGCCTATAAAGCTAGTTCAAGGTCTCTGAGCTGCCAATGCCACTGCAATTGCCCTCCACATACATTGCCTCAGTCTTCTGCCACCCACAGCCTGCTGGTATACCCACCTGAACCTAAAATTACCTTTTTCTGTCTTTGATTGGCTCCTGTCAGCCAGTCCCCTTCACCTTTAAATGGAAAGACCCCAGTTCTGAACTCGAAAGTCAGCTGACCTGTACTCACCTGCCCACATGTTGAAAAGCTCTTTGGAGAAGCTCTCATAGCTGACCTTGCTAGTTTCCCAGCACAAACTATCACTGCACTTCTGATTAATGACACCCAAACTGCCCGCTGGAAAGACATAAAAGCTCTGCTACAATATCTGGCAGAAACTGGTTATAAGAAAGAAACTCCACAAATGTCTTGGAGCTGCTGGCTTCAGTAGAATCTGGATCCTTGAGTTCACAAAAACAATGATGCTTACTCAGACTGTCAGTCCCTGGGAGCACCCAGTGGCCTACTTGTGCCAATACTTGGATGTAGTCGATAAGGTCCCCCGCTTTGCATTCACACTCAGATAGCCACTGTCCTTCTAATCCAAAAAGCTGATGCACTCACCTTAAGCTGAGACCTAACTGTCCAGGTGCCACATGCTGTACCAGACCTCCTGAATAACCATGGACCACTCAATATCTGCCCGCCAAGCTGGGCCAACCAAACCATGACTTTTAAACATGGACTCCCTGACAGAGGCTGAGTACACCTGTTTATGGATGAAAGTAGCTCTGTTAGGAATGGAGTCTGACAGGTTAGGTATGCTGTGGTCACCTTGAAGAAACTTATTTTGGCCAAAGTTCTCCTGCTACTGCTTGCTGCTGCTGTTGGAAACCTGCCACCAATGATGCCAAACCTGTGCTCTTAAGCCCCCTCCAGGGATCCGATTGACTGAAACATCTAATCCAGTCAGAAAAATTTTTAATCAGAAGCAGACCTTCCCCCACTGTTATGTTCTGCAAGCTCAAGCCACAGCACTGGCAGCTTAGGGCCCCTGCAGCCAGCTCAGACTTCAGTGTCTGTGTCACTGGCCTCGACCTCCCACATTTAAATTTATACAGGTAGACTTCATGCTCACCTGCACCTATTCAGGCTGGCCCAAGACATTTCCCATCTGCATTAAAAAGACAACAAAAGTTTGTAGAGTTCTGTTTTGATAACAGGTCTATCCTTGACCATTGGCAGCAACAACGGGCCTGCATGTGTAGCAGAGACAACTAAATAAAAGCTACACACAGCACACAGGTCACAAGCTCTAAAAAGTCAAGAAAATAAAATATAACCCCACAGAAACAGTTTGTAACTAGCTACCAGCTATACCTGAAGACATTCATGCACATACAAGTTTTAGAAATCCAGCTTTAGATTCACCATTCCAGAGTTAGAATAGCCCATCCAGATAACTGCTAAACAATTTACCTGGACAACAACTCCAGCACTCATGATGACGAGATGAGGCACTCAAAGCCCTGCTCTGGTCACTCTGGATGCTGACCAGTCCACACACAGCTGAAGCCTGCAGACATCATTCACAGGACCGCTCCATATCTATTCCCCTTGATTTTTGTGCCTTTTCAGGCTGCTTACTTCAGTCCTTGCTTCCCTGCCCCTCTCTGATAACTGTGGTTCTTGCCTTAAACACTGTAGACAGTTGCCCCAAGAATGGAACAATCAAACACTTGACCAAGATTTGCTGTGTAGGGGCTGGGGATTTAGCTCAGCAGCATAAGCGCCTGCCTTCCAAGCATGTGGTCATGAGTTCGATCCCTGGTACTGATAAAAAAAAAAAAAGAAAGAAAGAAAGATTTGCTGTGTGTTCAAGGCAGATGGGACACTCTCCTAGAACAGATTAACTCCCTGACCACCTTGACAAAGTAATGTTACAGAACAGAGAGGCCTAAATTATGTCTCTTCCTAAAAGCAATTTGGAGAAAATCTCTGCAATAAATCTTGGGGACCTTGGCTAGGGCCCATCCTAGGATCACTGACAACTTTAATGTTACTGCTTCTAGCTGGGCCTTATCTCAGAAGATCACATGTAATATACTCAGCAAAGACTTGCTGGGGAAACTAAAAGAGGAGGGAAATGTAACAGAAAATGCACTCCCCCAGCCAGTATACTTCAGTTTCTTAGTTGCCCAGGTAATAATTCTTGTTGCAGTTCCAGTTGCTTCTATCCCCTGTGGTCACTGTGATGCGTAGTTGGTCACTGTGATGTGTAGTTGGTCACTGTGATGCATATTGTGAGAACCAGTTCCCAATTGATAAGCCATTCTGCTTCTGTACTTCCTGCTTGCTTATCCCATATAAGCCCTAGACCACCAAATCAGGGCCTGATATTTTGGGAATGATCCTACTCAGTGCCCATTGATGTAAATAAAACAGCGTCCAAATTCTGGAGGCTGTTTCAGTGTTTCTGTTCACCATTGCAGAGCAAAGGATCAGTTAACACACCTGGACTCCTGACCTATGGAAACAGATAAGAAGCATTTACTTTTTCAAGATGGAAAACTCATTGTGATTTTTTTAATGCAGGGCTAGAAATTAATGTGGCTGGTAAAATTAATGGGAATTTAAAATTTTTTCATAGCAGACTCAATAGCTATTCTCAAGTGGCTCCCCTAGGGCTGAGGTAGCAACCCCAAAGAAAAGACCCTCTCTATCCTGCCCATTCCCCAACACTTGATTTGTGGGGACAGGATGACTTATTGAGCAGCAAAAAAAACTACCTGTGTGTGTGTGTGTGTGTGTGTGTGTGTGTGTGTGTGCACAGTGCTGTGCATTGAACCCAGGTCCTGCTGCATGCTGGCAAGTGCTGTGCCATTTAGCTGCATCCCCAACATCCTTTAATAATTTTTATTTTGAGACACAATCTCACTAAGATGCCCAGGGTGGCCCTGACCTTCCAATCCTTCTGTTTTGGTCTCCCAAGTAGCCTGCTCACCACCTGCTTTTATATAGCCCAGAAGTAGTGAAGATGGCATCTGCAGTTTCAAATAGTTGAGGGGAAAAAAATCAAAAGAAGAACATTTCTTGAGGTACTTTCAGTATAAATTTCAGCATCCATAAATAAAGTTTTTTTCAAACACAGCTACAAATTATGTTTGGCTGCTTTATAATGCAATAGCAGAGCTGAGAAGTTGGGACAGACTCCCAACATCTATTCTAGTTTTTTTGTTCTGTTTTTTGTCTTTTTGAGACAGGGGCTCCCTATGCAATTCAGGCTGGTCTTGAGCTCACTTTGTAGCCCAGGCTAGTCTCAAACTTGCAATGATCCTCCAGGCTCAGCCTCCTGAGTGCTGGAATTACAGGTGTGAGCCACCACATCTGGCCCTAGCTTAGTTCTTTTCAGGGTAAGTTTCCTGGCCCATATTCCAGGGAGAAAGTTAATTACACAGAGGTGCCTCAGCAGCCACCCCAAGTCCTCTGAGAAACTCCCCTAATAGGAGCAGGAGTGGGGAGGCACTCAAGGAAGCTGCTGTCTATTGCAGTCATGGTAGTGTGCTGGGGACATCACCCAAGCTGCCAGCAGCCAAGACGGAGCAGCCTGGGCCTGCAGGAGCCTGCCTGATTGGTACATCTCAACCTGTAAACAACCCCTTTTTTGCAACGCCTCTCTAGTGCCCTCTGTTGGCAAAACTGCAGCTCTACTTTGTTGCAGCAGGCTACAAGGGAGAATAAACCAGTAACATGAAACCGGTGCAACTCCATTACCTTTTAGCTGCCTTTCTGATGCTATTCTTGCAAAAGTCAAGGGCAACATTCTAACAGCCAGTGAATTCTCCCCACAGCCCTTCACTGTGATGTCTGCCCACTCCCTGCTCCCTGTTATCTAAATTATCTTTCTTTCCTTGCTTTCTCCTGGTTATTTTCCTCTTGTGTTGGCTCTGAAAAAAACACATGTTTCGGGGTCTTGTTCTCCATTCTGTTTTTCCTCCTGAAGAATTTCACCCGTTCCTTGGCCTTGGTTGCCATCTACACCTAGAGTGTTGGGGCACAAATATAATGTAAAAAGTGTATTTGTAGATATTTATAAAATAGCAAATTTATAGGTATTTCATGATACAAATTAGAGAACAATTAGAAGTCTCTGACCAAGTTTCTGCTGCTTCTGCTGAATTCAGTTGACCTTGGCAGTGTCTAAAGCCCAGCTGCACACCTCTAATAAGCACTGAGTCAGAGTAACTGTCTACACCTTAAGGCACCCTGGGCTAGTCAAGAACACATTTAACTATGCTCCCCCTGTAAGGGTCCCCTCCACTTGTCCCTGTAATGTCTCCATATTATGATAAACAATGCCTTTGTTTCAACAAAAATCTGTTCCAGGCTAGCCTACCTGTCAATATATGACTCAATGCAGGTAACCTATTGTGTAACGTCTTGTCACTTGCTTTGTTCTTCCCACTTCCAAAAGCTATATGAACTAAACTCCTTGTTAAGTCAGTGCTGTTGCCTTTGGGAGTGATCCTGCAACAGCCTGTGGCATAAAGATTAAATGCTGCCTTCTTATCTCCATGGTGCAAAATGTCTTCCTTTCAGTTTGACTTTGGGAATTTTCTTGCAACAAGAGGAGATGAGAAGCATCATCCCCATTTCTGTCCTTCATCCTGAGGTTGTTTGGTTTGGTTTGGTTTTTTATCTTTTTGAGACAGGGTCTCACTATGCTGCAGCTCAGCTGGCCTTGGGTTCACTTTGTAGCCCAGGCTGGTTTTGAACTCGTGATGATCCTGCCTCAGCCTCCCAAGTATTGGGATTACAGGCAAGTGCCACCACACCCAGCATTCTGAGTTTGAGACTAAACTATAAGTTCATGAAACTGGGCTTCAGTGATAGCATCTTCCTGCCTAAACGTATTTCATCCCCCCTCCCCCCATGCTGGGAATCCCCAGGGCCTCATGCATGGTAAGCTGGCACTCAGCTCTGAACTTTATTCCAAGCTCCACCTCATCTCTTGTGTTCTCAGGATCAGTCAATGCCTTCACCATGAACCAAATCCCAAATGCCTCTCACCTCTATTCTTTTAGTCATCAGACCCTTTTAGTTATCAGAAATAAATGCTCCTCTAGCTACTCTCTCTCTCTCTCTCTCTCTCTCTCTCTCTTTGGTACCAGGAATCAAACTGAAGACTTCACTGTTAGGTTTTTTGGCACAATAGAGAGACAAAAAGAAAAAGAGGACTTTATTCAGGACATGAAGAGGCATGCACAACTCACAGGGCTCCTCTTATCTGAGAAAAAGGGAACTGGGGTTTATAAGGACTTTGGCTAGAAGTGGAGTTTTTGGTACCGGGCATTGAACTCACAACTGCATGCTTGCAAGGCAGGCACTTATGCCTGCTGAGCTAAATCCCCAGCCCCTAGAGGTAGAGTTTGAGGGGCAGGCATTAATGATGTGTTAGGAACTGATTAGCGTTTTCTTTGCACATGTGAGAAGGGAAAGAGGAAGTTGTATTTAGGGCTAAGTGGAGAAAGAAGAGGAAGTGGTCACAGGGGAGATAGGTTATTGTTTTTTGTTCTTCCGCCATGTTAGGACACTGCTATAATAGTCAGCAATTTATACTCTGGCAGGAACCTATCATTCACATCCCTTTGTCATTAAGAAAGGGTGACGATTCTCTCAGACTGATTCCTGCTGAACAGGGGCATCGTGTTGGAGGTTAGGAGAGTTAATGGGAGGACAGTTAATGCTCATGTAGAAGCTAGTGCCAGGTGTTTCAGCAAGACAAGGAGTTCATTTTTCATGAAGGCTCAAATTCTAGATTGGAGAAATCTTGAAAAAAGTTTAAAAAGACAAGGTGCTATGAGGAGGTAGGTCATAATCAAGATTAAGGGACCCAGAAGAGGTAAAAGAAAGGGAACTCAATATCCAAATGTGTCATTCTACCAGACCAGGGTGAAGAGGGAGAATATCCATAGCCTAGCTGTTGGTGCTTTTTGTCTAGGTAGCTGTGGAGACTTTTTACCTTGTCTGTGATGATCCCTGACTCATTTATAAAGTTAGCAGCATTCTTCTCCTAGCATTGCACAGGTGCCACCTTTTTCAGAAGTTAGAACATCAAGAGCATGGTGGTTTTGGGGAGAACTGCTGCTAGGCTATTAATTTGGTTTTGGAGGGTGTGTATGGTTACTGATAGGTCATCTAAGTGCTGCTGGAGTTCCAAAGACAGCTGGTGGTAAAGATGAACAGTGAGCCTACCTCTCCTACCTCGAAGCCAGCTCAAACTAAGGAAAGGACACCCACACCAACTAGGACTGGGATGTGGGCCACCTTTGTCTTTCTGATGAGATGCAGTCCTGGGATTGAGGTAAGAGAGATCTCTATAGAGTCAGGAGAGTTTACTGTCAGAGCCAGAACAAGAAGAACCAGGGTGCAGGTTTCCATCAAATGAGGAAGAAGGCAAATGTCTTAGTTATTTTTTTCTCATGGTTGGGACAAAATACCTGATACCCCAAATGAAGCAAGGGAAGGTTTATTTCTTACAATTTTGGAAGTTTCAGTCCATATTTAATTGGCTCCAGGGCAGAGTGGCAATGACTGAAGCAGCTGTTCATGACCACTGAAAACAGCAAAGCATGAACCAGGCAAGAGAGAGAAGACATGCCTTCTCCCCGCTAGTACACTGTATGCTGGCTCTACCCCTGGGTGGGTGTAGCACTCAATCCCATCCAATCCAAGCGCTAGACAACGAACCAATCACAAGTGCTAGATTTGGCCGTGTCCATGATTGCATGAGGCTTGGGGGAGGGCATTTGAACATAAACCATAACAGCAAGTGTAAACTGTCTTGTAGCCTAGAAACCATCCCCTGGGTGGATGGGTGGGCAGACAGCCACATTTCATGCATGTGTGATGTGATGATGACAGTGGGGAAGCTCTTCCAGCTGAAGAGAGGAGTTTTTAGATAGAGAGATTAGACAAATAAGATTAGTTGACCATTGTTCAAAGTTGTGAATAGAGAAAGGGCCTATTATTGCTGGGTTAAGTGGAAAGGATAGGGGGGAGGTATTCCAGCATGTAGAAGCTGTCATGTAAAGGTCTTGGCTGTATGGAATGCAGAGCCAGCATTCTTTACATTTTGAGGAGGGAGAGAGGATGTCACGTGCATGACTGAGAAGAGGAGGAATAGGAGGGAGTTGGTTTTGTAAGATGGTATGTGCTAGTAAGGTTGGGTTTATGGAGCTGTTGATGATGGGTAAAGGGTTATGAGTTTGCTCCTTGAGGTGAGATAATAACCCTATTGTGGGTCCAAAGGGTAAAACCATAGGCCCCAAGTTTTACCCAGAAGATATTGGGGGTCTTATGCATTTGAGATTGTAAGTATTACTCATTTAGAGTAGTTTTCATTTACACTCTTAATCTAAGCTGAGATAAATGGATCTGATTAGTTCCAAGTTCCTCCCCCTTGGAAGTTTTGTCTTCTTTGAAACTCCAGCAACAGTTAGATGACATATCAGTAACCATACACACCCTTCAAAACCAAATGCCATCCCCCAAGCCCCAGGCAATCATGGACATGGCTAAATCTAGCATTTGTGACAGTTTCCTTAGTTCCTGGGTATATATGGCTTCACATCCCCATTTATCAACATAAAAACAATAGGGACCCACACATAAGTGTTGATATGTGGACAGTCAGGGGGCTACAACTAGGCCATTTTGATGGCAGCGTATGTCTAAGGACAACTAGAGCATACATTCCATGGCTTCTGTTTTTGTCCCAAATCTGAGTATAAGACACAAGATGACAGTAGGGAATGTCAAAAGTGAGCTTTGGGTTAGAGGAAATTATCCCCTCTTCAATAATGTAAGAGTAAAACTGTAGGCAGGAATTGATATTGGTCCAAGGATTAGGCTGGAAGGAGTGAGAAGCATGAGGAAAGGCCTAAGAGTTGAATCATGTTTGGAAAATGTAAATTTGAGACTCAGGATACTTTATCCGGCAAGTGAGAGCACAGATTCCCATTGTGACTATCGTACAGAAAAAAAGAAAGGCTACTTTGTGTACAGTATGAAAGTCTTTTGGGAATACTACCCAGAACCTAACAGCAAAGAGGAAAACTCTTAAGAGTAGCAATGTATTAGTCAGGTTGGAGGTTTACTGAAGAATTTTAGTGAGGTGTTGGAGTTTGGGAGACAGGAGATGTCATGACCCCTCAGGATGTTTGGAATCCAGGTACTAGGGTTAGGAGGGCACCACTTAGCCTGAATGACATGGAACCAACATGCTAGTACAGTGACCTTGATTGCTGTCAGAATTGTGAGGAAGACCAGGTAGGCGCCACTCCACTTCAGTTGCAACCTTGTGGACTTGGAAGATTTGAAATAAATTAGGTATGGGAGGATCCGGCTTGTTCCCATTGGATGGTTGGGGGAGGCAGAGATTAGCATGTGGCCATAACAGGTGTCAGAGGCAGAAGAGAATTGGGATATAGTCAGCAAGAGGAGGGAGATTTTGGAAGGTATGGGAAACCACCAAGATGACTCTCCGTGACTCTCCTGAAAAGAAGAGCTACCATCTCCATTTTGGATAAAATTGGCCTTATCTTCATGTATAGATACGTACATATCTGGCTAGGTTCTTTGCCCCTTAAACTGGCTTTAAGCAATGTAAATTAGGCATAGCATGGGTAGTGCAGGTGGGATTGGAGGTGTTCCAGACCATGGAATTGACAAGAGAAGGAAGGAGGGAAGAGGTTGGGTTTTTTGGCATGCTGTGATGGAGGATGAGAGCCATGGGGAGGGAGAAGGTAAAGGAGAAGTTAAGCTTCTGGAGAAGATCCCTACCCAAAAGGGTTGTGGGACATGTTAGTATTGCTAGAAAGCTATGGGTGAAGAAGAAAGTTTGGAACCTGCAGGGGATGGGTCCTGTTTGAAGAGGCTATGTAGGTTGGCCATCAACGTCTACTGCAAAGACTATAGAGCTAGTAGAACAGCCTGAAAACTCAGGAAGAACACTATATGTGGCTTCTGTGTCTACAAGTAAAGAGTGTCTTACCTGAGATCACAGTAAGACTTGGGGGGACTGGGGATTTAGCTCAGTGGCATAAGCGCCTGCCTTGCAAGTGCGTGGTCTTGAGTTCAATCCCTGATACCAATTAAAAAAAAAAAAACTTGGTCCCCACAGTAAGACTTGGGGCTCTAAGAAGGATACTGTAATGGGGACGATGAACCCCAATTCCCTGTCAATCTTCTTCAGCAGTAAGTCCAAGAAGATCAGCCAGCTGGGGATATAGCTCAGTGGCACAGTGCTCACATGGCAAAGCACAAAGTTGTGAGTTTGATCCCTAAAACAAAACAAAACAAAACAAAACGCCCCCAGAACCAAGTAGATCAGCCAGTTATGAGTCCAGTGGTGATGAGATCTCCTGCAAGGGCAAGGAATTGATGGAAGGCATGGTTGGGCAGCTCCACCTTGCTTTGGTTTACCTGTCTTAGGAGTCCCAAGTGCCACTGCTAAGAGATCAGTTTTATATTTAGCAAGTTTTTTTTTTTGTGCCTCTTGTTCTTCCTTTTTTTTTTTTTTTTAAATCTCTATTGTTGAAAACACAAAAACCCATATTAAGGAGGTTTCCCTGTGGGGTTCAAGGGCCAAACTCTGCCTTTTGTCATTTTGCCTGAATGTCAGGGGCAGACTGGGAAATAGGAATAACAATTCCCTTCAGCAGAGTCTGAGAATAAATTAGTAAACTTAATTAGTGTGCCCCTAAGATGTGTGAGGGACACAGCAGGCTTTTAGCCTCTTGCACCTGTTCCAAAAGGTTATTGTAGTTAGTGTGCTTGTTAAGTCCCATAATTAGACATTAAATCATCTTATATACTTTATAAGAGCCCTCTCCATTTTGATAATTCCATTTAAGGTCCTGTTCAGGCACCATAACAGGCCCAGGGTCATTTTCAGTAGTATTTGCCTTATGTCTATGATAGGCTTCCTCTTGAGCCACTTGCCATAGTTGAGTCCTCTGTTGTGATGTGGGGGTGGTGTTTAGAATCACATAAACATCCTTGAAATGTAAGCCATAACAATTAGTTATAAATTCAAACTCTTTAATATAGGCTTGTGGGTTGACAGAAAAGGAACATAACTTATGGTTAATGTGGGATAGATTGGCAAGGGAAAGGGGACCATGGATATGAACTAGTCCCTTGGGACCAGCCTGTTCCCAAAGGAGGAGTAGGGATTAGGGCTGAGAAGACTGTTGAGTGGAAGGTGTAGATGGTCATTGGACAGCCAATCACCCAGCAAGTGTCTGTGGGCAGTTATAGGGTGATCAAACATAAAATGGTCACTTGTCACCATGTGATAGGGAAACACAGAATGCCGATTGGGTACCACGTGGTCCATAAGAAGATGGCTGCTGTTGGTCACATGATGAAGGATCACAAGATGGCAATGAGTCATCATATGACCTGGAACAAGATGGCTGCTAATGATCACATGAGGAGAGGCTGCAAGATGGTGGCTGTTTTCCATGTGGCCTGTCACAAGATGGCAGTAGGCTGTCACATGGTAAGAGACTGCAAGATGGCAGCAAGTTCTCCATGTGACTTGAAGCAAGATAGCTGCTAAGGACCACATGATATGGGGGTCGCAAGGTGGTGGTCAAATACCATCTGGTTTATTAGATGGCTGAGAGACGTGAGATCGAGTGTGGTGAGTAGGCGGGAGAATGGTGATGGGGGAGCAGAGGAAGAGGAAGAAGAGGAACCATCAAGCAGGATGGATGGCTCAGGTTGAGGAGACTGAGGAATCTGAGACCAGGGGAAGGAAGTAAAAGAAGAGCTAGAGGCTACTGGAGATGAGGAAAGGGAAGAGGGTGTGATAGGAAGCTCAGGAACCTCTGCTCAAGAAGGCTGAGGAGGGGGCTGCAGATTTAGCTCAGTGGCGTAGGCACCTGCCTTGCAAGTGTGCAGCTGTGAGTTCAATCCCTGGCACCAAAAAAAAAAAAAGAGTTGTGTGGGCCAGAAGTACTTGGGCCACCTTATCTGACTGAATAAGCGATGTGTGCATCTTCAGACCAAAAAAGGCCTAAACATAAGAGATCTTTGATCATTTGCCATTGTGATGACAAAAATTATCTAAATCTTGAAGGATAGAGGAGTTAAAAGCTCCCTGCTCAGGCCATTGGCTGCCATTGTCAAGTTTGTAAGCCTGCCAAGCCACTCGGCAGTAAAATAACAGATTTTTGGGTTTTATGGTCTCCTGGAGACCAAGGGGGCCAAGATTACAAACAAGACACCTTAGCGGTGTGTCTTTTTGAGGATGAGAAGTATTTCCCAGAGTGACTGAATTAGAGGTCAGTCAAGAGGTTTGGCTAAAATAGCCTGGGTCACACTTATCAAAAGAAGTTGTGAAGAAGACAAGGTGGCTGATCAGTGAGCAACAAAATATAAAGCCTCCCAGGAGAAACAACTCATAAGCCAGAATAAAACACCCTGGAGAGACCCAGACAGAGGGAGATGGATCCTCTTGACACAGGAAGGAATTAAAACGTAAAAAGGCTAGTCAAATACTTCGGGACTACAACTGAAACAGCTAAAAACTATGGGACACAGCGTTTTCATGATGACCCGCCAAGTTTGCACCAGTTTGAATCCACGCCGGCAGGCAGAGCTGCCCAAACTCATTCCCACTGCCACTCACAGGAAGCACAGCAGTGCTGAAGTCAGGGGTTGGTGAGCCCAATGGAGAGCAGAGCTGGTGAAGGGACCTTCATTAATCCACAGTCAGTGCTGGGAATGAGACCCCCCCACCCACGGGAAGGGTGCGACCAAATGGGAGACATGTTGGAATCGGGCAGGAAGAGCCTGAACTGGGAGTGACAGTGACTTCGGTTGATTGCTCCCTCCCCAGAGCAGATTCATGTGATTTGCTTGGACTGGGCCGCGCCCCTGGCTGGGACACAATGAGCCAGCCCCAAATCGATTCCTTGCGCTTAGCATGCACTAACCAGATGAAGGCATCTGAAGTTTGGCTGGCCCGGTGGGGAGGGGCAGGCATACGCAGCCTGCTTACACCTCAATGACAAGAGCAGGCAGAAGAGGGCGGAGGTCCCTCCCCAGCGTGCTTCGGAGGAAATGTGGCCAACAGGGAAGGGGGCTGGGACCTGCACTGTAACCTGTGTGGAGGAAGCCAGGGCCATGACAGGAGAGAGAGGCAGGAGGAGGATCCAAGCCCTGAGAGCCCTGATCCAGGAGAAGGAAAAACAAGGGAGACTGAGGGCGGCAAACACACAACATCAGACATGGCTTCAATGGACACTAAGAGATATCTTCAGGACTTGTAGACGAGCTCAAAATGGAAATATTAAATCAGGTAAAGCAGGATATGAGTAGAATAATAAAAGAAATGCTTTCAGGAAGCATCTCTCAGGATGATACAGAAGGAAGAAGGGAGGAACACAAAAAAAGGAGAGAAACATTCCATAAAGAATATAAAAAAAAATGTAGAATACATGAAGCAGATTCAAAGAGACTACTAGGAAATTAAAAACTGCATTGAAACCTGGCAAAACTCCTTAAAAGAAACTAAGGATAGACTATCAAAACTTGAAGACAAGTTTGCAATGTGTGATCATTAAAAATAACAAGGAAACAGGCAGTAACAATACAAAGGCTAGAAGATGACAAGAGAATCTATAATTTAAGAATAAGGAATGTGAATGAAGAAGCAGGAATACATACAGGTGAATTACAAAGGCTATTCATGGAAATAATTAAGGAAAACTTCCCAAGCATGGGAAAAGAAAATGACATTCAGTTGTGTGAGGCATACAGAACTCCAGCCACCTACAACCAAAACAGATCTACACCCAGACATATAATAATCAAGATACCAGAAATTCAATATAAAAACAATATTAAAAGCCATCAGAGAAAAGAAACATTACCTATAAAGGTAAGCCCATCAGAATCACGGCTGACTTCTCAACACAGACCATCAGATCAAGAAGAGCTTGGAGCGAAGTCTTCCAAGTCCTGAAGGAAGGTGGCCTCCAGACCAGATAGATGTACCCTGCAAAACTGTCACTAGAAATTAATGGAGAAACAAGATGCTTCCATGACAAAGAAGAATTGGGTGAGTTTGTGACCACCAATCCAACCCTACAGAGAATACTGAAGGACATTCTAGAGAGAGAAAGAAAAAATACCAGGATTTTAGGAACAGTGGCAGAAAGGCCTCAATGAGTGGGGCAGAAAGTAGGATGAAAGAGAAAAGTAGACAAACAAAGGCAGAAAAATAGCATAGCAGAAATGAGGCAGAGAAGGATGGCTAGAATCTTTAACATAGATGGCCTTGATATGCTATATTGTTAATAGTGCACCAGGATTTAAAACCCACATTACTCACACTACTCTGCTTAGATGTATTATATTCTGTTCCACTCATTCTACCTGTACTAGATTTGAGGGCACAGACAGTAATCCTGAAAATAACAGGATATAGTATGGTAATCATCCTTAATTTCCTATTAACTTAATCTAAAGCTCTGTAAAACCTACAACTGTTTTACCATGATTGATCGTAATCGAATCTGGCTTGTTGGATTGCTATTTTGTATTGATAGATTTTATTCAAAGCTGTTATGATTGATAGTATCAAGTCTGAGAGTATAGGCAACTGCACTTAAGATGACAAGATCCACTAGAATATCCACTCTGGTTTGGTTATTACTTGCCTTTGAAGTTTTATATTGTCTACAATGTTTTATTTTACAATTATTATTATTTACTGCTATACTCAATTATACTGCTATATTCAATTATGCCTGATGATATAGACATTCTATTGAAAATAATAAAAAACAACACAGTAATCATTGTAGATCACCTTGTACTGTGGTTTTATACGACTTTTTGGTTTCATGTTTTTATAGGAATTTGTTTTGTTTTGTCTTGCTAAGTTTTGTTTTTCCCTCTAATACAGAAAGGATAGAAATACACGTAGAGATTCATGCATGCGTAGCTGTTTACCCTCTCACTGTTTGACTATCTACTTTGTATGCTTTAATTTTGTAACTTGAACAACTATTTCTAAGAGGATAATATGTAATTTATTAACTAGTGATTTCTTATTGTTTATCTTTTTTTTTTTCGGAATTCTGTATTATCTCTACCCTTTACATGCTTTTGTTTCTCTTTAAATAAAAAAAAAAAGTAAAGAGAAAAAAAATAAGTTGTCACTTGTTTTAAGAGTGTGACAGAGAAAAAACCCTAACATCCATCTTCATCAGCCATCACTGAGCGTGCTACAGGAGGGTAATAGCCCTGCTTTGGGTCATAAGGGCAGTAGCCCTGCCCAAGGTGCATGAGGGTAGCTACTCTTGTCCAAGGGACATGCAGGAGATCTCCTGATGTGGGCCCATGTGTTTCTGAGACTGGGACATGCAGGAGATCTCCTGATGTGGGCCCATGTGTTTCTGAGACTGGGACATGCAGGAGATCTCCTGATGTGGGCCCATGTGTTTCTGAGACTGGGACATGCAGGAGATCTCCTGATGTGGGCCCATGTGTTTCTGAGACTGGGACATGCAGGAGATCTCCTGATGTGGGCCCATGTGTTTTGAGACTGGGACATGCAGGAGATCTCCTGATGTGGGTCCATGTGTTTCTGAGACTAGGACATGCAGGAGATCTCCTGATGTGGGCCCATGTGTTTCTGAGACTGAAAGACTGAGAAACTGAGACAGGAAACCCCAAACTGAGGGGTAGCTTACCTGTGAAAAATGCGGTGGATCTGTGTTCAATGCAAGATAGCAATGGCAAATAGGCAGGTCCTGGAGGAAAGGAGTGTGGCTCATACGCAGGGGGAGCTCAGAACCAGGGGTGATCCCCAGGAGCCAGGAGCCCTGCCAATCTAAGTCACGGCACCAAAGTGTTAGATTTTTCTGGTACAACAGAGAGACAAAAAGAAAGAGGCCTTTATTGAAGATCCCAAGAGGAGTGCAGGGCTCACAGGGCTCCTCTCACCTGAGACAAAGAGAGCTCGGGTTTGTGTGTATTTTGGCTAGAGGCAGAGTTTGAGGGGTGGGCATTAATGACGTGTTAGGAACTGGTTGGTGTTTTCTTTACACTTGTGGGAAGGGAAAGAGGAGATTGTATTCAGGACTGAGGGGAGAAAGAAGAGGAAGTGTACATTGGGGAGACAGGCTGTTGTTTTTTGGCCTCTGCCTTGTTAGATCACCACCATAATAGTCAGCAATTTATACCTGGGCAGGAACCTATCACTCACGTGACCTCTAGCTTCTCTCATACATTAACTAATCTCTTTGCCACCAGTCTATTCCTTCCCTAACCCAAACACCACATTTACCCCAAAATGATTTGCCTCAAGTTAATCAAAACCCCCTTCCATCTGGATATCAAACACAGTACTTCAGTGATATTAGGCAAGCACACTACTATTGATCTATATCCCCAGCTCCTTGCTGGTTACTTTTAGAATTTAAGTTTCCCATGTGGGACTGGAAAATACATGAAATTTCAGAAAGACACAACTATTTGTCAAATATTTACTATCCAAGATCAATACGTGAATGGGTACGGTGGTGCCTGTAATCTGTGATAATAATTACAAAGAGAAATACAGAGGGGCCGAGGATTGAGCTCAGCAGCATAAGCACCTGCAAGTGCAAGCTTGTGAGTTCCATTCCCTGTACAAAAAAAAAAAAAAAAAAAAAGGAGAGAGAGAAATACAGAGGGAAGAAGGGATAAAAAGGCAAAGCAGGGGTGAGATGGGTGGGTGGGTGGTTAAGAGCAGGTGTAAAATGAACTAGATTGCTCTAGATAGACTGTGAACCCCAGATTCCAGCCCATGGAAGATGGGGCAGGGAGGGAGGGACTCCTACGAGTTAGGAATGAAACCACGTAACTTCTCCACTGGCGTGCGCCTGCCTCCTTATGGGAACCACTCTTGCTAGACTTTGGATTAAAAGCCTCACTTTTGCTATCCCTGCAGTCCAATTTCCTTTCGGTCTGGACAAGTGAGATCATTTCTTACACTTTTTTTTGTATTTTTATTTATTTTTGGAGATAGGGTCTCACTATGTAGTACAGAGTGGCCTTGAACGGTAGCCCAGGCTGACTTCAAATACTCAGTGAGTCTCCTGCCTCAGCCTCCTGAGTGCTGGGAGTACAGGCGTACACAACCATCCCTGACTTCTTCTTTTATATTTTTAATTTTGAGACAGGGTTTAACTAAGTTGCTAAATTGCCAAGGCTAGATTTGAACATGAGATCCTCCTGCCCCACCTCCCAGAGTGCTAGGATTATTGGAACGCACCGCTATACCTGGCTTCATCGGCCATCTTCTCAATTAGGGCACATATTTCTGTCCTCTGCCAAGTCAGCCATGCCCATTAAAGTCTATTACAAGTGGCAATAACTTCCCAAAACAACAAACACATGTAAAAATTTTAAAAATATCTGACAACCAGTAAATGTTTACAAGTTATCCCATGTTATTAACTATGAATACAGGTTAAGTACCTATCTCTGTACTTTCCAGGAGTTTAGTAAGAAAGGTAAGTGAACTGATAAATATGAGAGATAATCAGGCGAAAATGCATCTAATTACATCTGGGGAAAACAAGCAGGCTTTCCAGAGGAGAGATTTGTGCTCAGGGATGAAGGACAACCAGAGTTTGCAACATGAAGGGAAAAAAGGGCTGTCAGGAGTGGAGGGTCAAGTGTGCAGCAGCTATGAATTTGGGAAGGAAGAGAAGTTCAGAGCTTGGATCAGAGTTTGGATCAGAGTTGTTGTGGGAAGAGGTGTGGAGAAGGTTGCTGGGAAAGTAGTCTGCAGTTAGATTGCCCGAATTTTCTTTGCTCATCTAAGGCAACTGAATTTTAACCTGCAGGCCTGTGATTTCCAAATTGAGCTGATTGTCAGGAATACTTAGGAAGCTATTGTATTTGAAACCGGGCTTGGTAATGGTGGTTTATGCCTGAAGCAACAGGATTCACTAGTCCCGGAGGCTAGTGTGGGCTACACAGTAAATTGAAGGCCACTCTGACCATGGTGAGACCTTGACACACACACACACACACACACACTCAAATTGGAACACCCTCTTCCAGAAATCACAACTCATTATATGTGAGTGGAGTACCAGAAATGTGTCTGAGTGATTTGTTTTGTTTTGTTTTTGTTTTTTGAGACAGGGTCTCACTGTGTAGCCCAGGCTGGCCTCAAACTCGGAGTGATCCTCCTGCCTCAGTCTCCTGAATGCTGGGATTACAGGTCTGTGCCGCTGAATCCTGCTTGTGAATTAAATTTTGTGGCCACTTCCGTGGGCAAAGAGTGACCCAAACAGAAGAATGTAATCTTTCTTAAGGAAGTTAAGTCCTTAGGATGGATTCACTGCCTCCTGCCTTTGCTTAGTGTTTTCAAAGTTTTACCATCTTATCCATGTGTGGTGACCCAAGTCTGTAATCCCAGCACTCTGGGAGGCTGAGGCTCCAGGATGGCAAGTTTGAGTGGAATCCAGTTTAGGCAATTTAGTGACGACTTAGTGATAACATGTCTCAAAAGAAAAAAAAAAAAAAAGCCTGACATCCCAGTACTCGGGAGGCTGAGGCAGGAGGATGGATGGTTTCGAGACCAGCCTGGGCTACAAAGTGAGCTCAAGGCCAGCCTGAACTGCATAACGAAGGCCGTCTCAAAAAGACAGGAAAAAAAAAAAAAAAGAGGTCTGGGGAGATAGTTCACTTTGAAAGCCTTGGGTTTAATCACCAGTACCACAAATATAAATAAATTAATATGTGTACTTTAAAAAATACCCCTTAAGATTAAAATAATTTTCACTCCCTCACTCTCATCATTTAGGGCATCATTTTCGTTTTCTACTATATTACTTGAATCCACTCATTAGAATGCAAGCATTAGAAAGGATGTGATTTTTCCTGTCTTTTTGTGCTGTACCAACTGAGCTACACCTTCAGCCTCTAAGCATGTATTTGCATAAATGGATGAAACGACGGTGGCCACAATGAGAATCTGACTGATAGGGAGAGGAAGGGAGGCTAACCCTGAAATACTGAAGTTGGCAGTTTGCTCAAATGAGAAGAGAGCCAGAGGGACACAAGTTTGATAGTTTTCTTTGTTTTCTAGGTTCTTCGTGGTCCCGCCTTACACTTCCGGGCGCGGATAAAATTTAATATCAGCGGGACCTCGCACCTGATTAACGTCTACACGGGTCGACCTCCTACCCAGTAGCAAGTTGCGCAGCGTTTAAAACACAGAGACCTGATCTATTTTAAAGATGCGCGTCTGCGGATCAGCTTGCGACCTAGCCGCAGGCATGCGCAGTAGCTTACAGAGGCCTGGCGTGCGCGGGAAACTGGGCCTAGTCCCTCTCTGATTTGCTGTCGCAGCGGATTCCCGCCCACCAGAGCGCAACGCTGCATGCTGATTGGCTATGTCGGCAGAGGCCGGACGCTGCCGGAGGAGCGAGGGAGGGGTGGCGGGAAACAGCCTAGGTGGTACGGGGTCGCGAGGTTCTTTCAGTTTGGCTGTGGAGAGGCTCGGAAATGGCGGTGCAGCCTAAGGAGACGCTGCAGCTGGAGAGCGCGGCCGAGGCCGGCTTCGTGCGTTTCTTCCAGGCCATGCCGGAGAAGCCGACCACCACTGTGCGCCTCTTCGACCGTGGCGACTTTTACACGGCGCACGGCGAGGACGCGCTGCTGGCGGCCCGCGAG
Source organism: Hydrochoerus hydrochaeris (assembly GCA_004027455.1). Lineage (NCBI taxonomy): Eukaryota > Metazoa > Chordata > Mammalia > Rodentia > Hydrochaeridae > Hydrochoerus > Hydrochoerus hydrochaeris. Next base: position 77,877 of record PVLA01006939.1, read on the forward strand.
GTGTTCAAGACGCAGGGGGTGATCAAGTACATGGGGCCGGCAGGTGCGGGCCGGGCCTGGGCCCTGGACGGCTGGTGGTGGGGCTTTCCCGGGCGGAGCCGGGGGCGCGGCCTGGGTGTGGAGTGGGGTCCCCCTGCTTCCGTCCGCGCCGCGGTTTCCGAGCCCGGCGCCCGCGCCTGAGCTCGGGGCCCAGCTCCGCGGGGAGTCTGCGGAGCCCGGTGGTCCGTGCGTCCTGGGCTTCGTCTTCAGACGAATCCCCTTAAAGCCCCGGGAAAGGGTGGATGGTGGGAGTGCCGCGGCCAGGAGACCCCTGCATGCCTCCCGCCCCTTTGCTCGCGCGACGCAGTGGTGCCAGATTCAAGGCTGCCAGATTCAAGTCGGGCTCTCTTACCTGCTTGCCTTGGAGCCTGGGGCCGATCGATCATTCAAATTCAACTCTTCATTCAGTGCCTTTGTCTCCTCGCCCCACCCGTCCAGCACCATTCCTCCCAGGAAAGCTATAGACTTCTCACCCTGCGTGGGTTTGGTGTTGTTAGCTCCTGTTGATCTCTCTTCCTTGGCTCTATTGCTTTTCCTTTCAGTGACGATAAAGGAAAGAACATTCTAGGAATTAGGGACTGGAGATTCTGGTCCAGGTGCTTGCCCCTTGCAGAGGTCCTGTTACTGAGAACAGATGCTTCATTCATGTACGAGAGTGTTGTCTGTCAGGCAGGGTCGTGGAAACTAAATAAAGAGGCTATCTTTGCTCTCATACAGTTCAGTGTAGTGAAAAACGATGCAGATGTCTTTACAGTTCAGAGTGAAGACCCATGGAGGTGAATACCAGAACCAGTTGGTCAAGAGTCATAGAAGCAAGATCATCAATAATTGGAGGTGGAAGATGAGGTGTTATGTGAGATGCTAAATTCAGTCTGAGACTTGGTTTTTTTTTTTTTTTTTTTTTTTTGTGCCAGGACAGGGATTGAACTTACAACCTCCTGTTTGCCAAGCAGGCACTTACGCCACTGAGCTTAAACCCTCGGCCCCCTGTCTGAGACTTGGAAGACTAGAGTAGTTTGCTGAGGTCGAGGGTCAGAAAGGAGGTAGATTGATATAGATGAGAGGGGATCGATCACAAAAGACATAGTTTTTTTTGTAATGTTAGTGATTGTACCAAAAGACTTCCATGCCAAGCACGCTTTCTGCCACTGAACTACACTTCCAACCTACAAAAGACTTTTTATGTTGTAGGCAATGAGAGATCTGCCGGCTTTTAAGGAAATGTCCAGAGGAATGTTGGATCACTTTGTAGTGTGGCAGATGAATTAGAAGGAGCAGTTAGGACTAAGTAGAAATAGGGTGGTTGTGTAGGTAATGATGGTCTAAGTTGCTGTCTTAAGTTTAAAGAGGTTATATGAGTCCTGATATTGAAGTACACATAGCTGTGTTATCTGTGTTGTTTAGTATAACTTGAGTACTTAAAGTGATATAAAGAGTTCTAAACATAAATTGTATATATATTCGTATAATTTGGATCTGATTTTTCTAAGCACCTGTAATAATTTTCATACTTTGAATTTTTCTGTGTAGATTATGGAAGGAATTATGCATATTAAGTATCACATGTTTATCAGGAGGAAAATGTAGGATGAACATTCAGGAATCTTGAAGCATAGGTTTATAGAAAACATCATACCCCTTTTATTGCCCTTAGTTTAAAATGAGGTTTTTTTTTGTTTGTTTGTTTTGGTTTTTTGTTTGTTTTTTGAGACAAGAGTCTCCATATGTAGTTCAGGCTGGCTTTGAGCTCACTTTGTAGCCCAGGCTGGTCTTGAACTCGAAGGATCCTCCTGCCTTAGCCCCCCAAATGCAGGAATTACAGGTGTGCGCCACCACGCCTGGCCAATTTTTTGTTTGCTTTTGAGACTGGGTCTTGCTATGTAGTTTAGGCTGTCCATAAACTCAGACCCAAACTGGTCTCAAATTTACAATGATTCTGCTGCCTCAGCCTGTCAAGTGCTGGGATTACAGGCATGTGCCAACAGACCTGGCTAAAAAGGTAGATTTTAGATGCTATCCTGTCCCAAAGGTGACTGAGTTAATCTATGAATTAATTGGCTTGACTGTAGTGATCAGTTCGCACGGATTATGTATATCAAAATACACTGTGTATCTTAAGCATATGAAATTTAAGATGAGCAGAAGGAAATATTTCTAGAGATATAGCACTAAACACTTAAGATCCTTCCATATCATTTTTAACAGGAGACAACCTAGCTTCTCTAGCATTTAGTTTAGCTAATATCTGCTTCATAAACCTCACATTACTTTGTTCTGGCTTTGTGTTTTTTGTTGTTGTTGTTTTGTTTTGTTTTTAAAAGCCCATAGTTCCTAGAGCTTTGCATTCACTATGGTAGGTGGACCTGTGTATTTGTTAGAACTTTGGGATCTGGTTATCTGAGGCTCCAATCCTGGACCTGCTAAGTCAGAATTTTTTTAAGAATATGTCCCCAGGCAGTTTCTTTTATTTTGAGGCAGAGAGTCTTGCTGATTTGTCCAGGCTGGCCTCAGATTTGCCTCCTGCCTCAGCCTTGCCTGTTGCTAGGATAATAGGTATGTACCACTGTGCTTGGCTTCTATTTTTTTTAATAAAAAGTTTATCTAGATATCACATAAAACATGTTCGCTTAGATTCATAGTGACATTTAGTATATTACAGTTGAGCAGCCATCACCATAGTAATTGGGGGGGTGCTGGAAACAAACACAGGACCAATCCAATTGGTCCAGGAGTCAAGTGTTCTACTGTTAGAACTAATCTCCAACCCTGCAGCAATTTTCCCCCTCCAATCGGATTTTATTGGTACATATTAGATGTACATAATAATCACATCCATCATAGAGGATTTGTACCTGTACATTTGTACCTGTACATGTAATTTGTACCTCCTCCCTCCCCATTTACAAAAGCTTTGTTAACAGTTTTCTTTTTTTTCCCTTTTCCCTTTCCTTTTCCTTTCTTTTGTTATTTGAATATTTTCTTCTTACTTTATAATACCTGCTATACATTTTGGTCCTTATTTGTACCATTTCTCATACCAGAGAAACAATGTGATATTTACATATGTGCGTCTGACTTATTTTACTTAAGAGAATGATTTCAAAGTGCATCCATTTACCTAGAAATGTCTTGAGTTTATCCTTCTTTGTGGCACAGTAGTACTCCACTGTATGAAAGAACTATGTCTTCTTTATGCATTCACCAGTTGATAGATATTTGGGTTGTTTCCAAGATATGGCTATTGCAAACTGTGCTGCTATATGATCACCAAACATGGATGTGCGTATATGGCTGTGATACGATGCCTTTAATTCTTTCAGGAAGATACAAAGAAGGGGAATAGCTGGGTCAAATGGAACCTCTAGTCCTAGTTTATTGAGGAATCGCTGCATTGATTTACGTAGTGGTTGCACCAGTCTACACTCCCACTGACCATAGAGAGGGATTCCTTTTTCCCCACAGTCCCTCTGGCATTTGATATTGGCTGATTTGATAATAGTCATCTTTTCTGCCCCACAATAAATTTTAGAATATTTTTGTCACTCCAAAAAGAAGCTTTGAGTGCGTGGTGGTATACATCTATAATCCCAGTTAGTCCGGAGGCTGAGGCACAAGGATTGCTGAGAATTTGAGACCAGCCTGAACTACAAGTGAGACTGCTTCAAAACAGATAAAAAGAAGCCCTGTACCTGTTATTTGTTAGTTTCCTCTACATTCTCCCCAGCCCAAGGCCACCATTAATTTACTTTCTGTCTCTAGATTTGCTTATTCTGGATGATACATGTAAATAGAATCAAATAAAATGTGGCCTTTTGTTTCATGGTTCATCTCTATTGTCGGTACTTCATTCCTGGTTATTGCTAAATTATTTCATTGTGTGTTTATCCTATATACAATGTTTAGCCATTTATTAGTTGATGCTTGGATTTATGCTTTTTTCCCATTATTGTATTGGGGATTGACCCAAGGTGACTACATAGTGAATTCAAGGCCATGCTGGACTACATAGCAAGACCTATGTCAGAAATCAAAGCAATAAGACTAATACAAAACGGAAAAGAAAGAGCAATCTGTCCAACTCTAAGAAATGTCACTGTGCTGAATTTACCGAATTGAAAAGTGGTGAGCTGGGCACAGTGTGGTACACACCTGTAATCCCAGAACTCGGAGGCTGAGGCAGGAGGATCACCTCAAGTTTGAGACCCGCCTGGGCTACAAAATAGAGCCCAAGGCCAGCCTGAACTGCATAGTGAGGCCCTGTCTCAGAAAAAGAAAAGGACAAAAAAAAAAAAAAAAGTTTGAGTTACTCATCTGTTTATTTTTATATTACTTGGACTGAACCCAGGACCTTCATGCTGAGTTATATCCCTGGCTCTCTTTTATTATTTTGAGATAGTCTTGATAAGTGACTAAAGGTTATCCAAATTAACCTTGAATTTATGATCCTCGCTCCTGCTTCAGCCTCCCAGAGCACTGAGATTATAGGCAAACATCACCACTTGTATTTTTTGTGTCTCCGCCCTTTCCATCAGAACAGTCTTCTTCCCTTCTCTTCTCCCCTCCCTTCCCTTTTCCCTTCCCCTTCCCTCCACTTTCCATTTTCTTCTCTCCCTTCCTTTCCTCCCTGTACTAGGAACTGAACCCAGGCCCTTTGCACTGAGCTGTGTATCTCACCTTTTGTTTTTTATTTTGAAACAGGATCTCCCTAAATCACTAAATTGACCTGTCCAAGAACTGGAGTTACAAGCATATAGTACCATGCCCAATTTATCTGTCATTTATTTGTTTATTTATTTAGGATTTTTGAGACTAGGTCTTACTGGGTAGCCCAGGCTGGCCGTAAAGTCACAGCTGTCCTTCCTCAGCCTCCTGGGTGCTGGGATTGCAGCACCCATATTACCATGCCCAGCTGGCTGCTTTTTAAAGATTGGAAGATTCCTTTTTTTTTTTTGTACTGGGGACAGAACTCACGACCTCATGCTTACCAGGATTTAGCTCTTGAGCCACAGAGCTAAATCCCTGGCGAAATTTCTTGAAAACACTCAGATTTTGAGTTTTCGTTGGTTGGTTTTTTTTTTTTTTTTTTGGTTTGTTTTTGATTTTGAGATAGGGTCTCCCTAAATTTTCCAAGCTGGGCTTGAATTCAGTCCTTCTACCTAAGCCTCCCAGAGTTCTGGGATTATAGTGGTGTATCATCATGCCCAGTTTGAGGGCTTTTTTTTTTTTCCCCAGACACGGTTGTGCTGTGTATTTCAGCAAGAATGAATGAATTTATGATACAGTCTAGGCTGGTCTGGAACTCACTGCAGTCCTTTTCTCTCAGCCTCCTGAGTGTTGGGGCCACAGGCATGCATCACCATACCTGACTAATAACTGTTTTATATCTGTCATTTGCCATAGTATCTGAGACAAAAAAAAAAAAAAATCGGTGCTTGATACATAGTTTAATGGAAGGTTGAACTAATGGGAGAACACTGTATGTTCGGAAGATTGTGTTAGGTGCTTCAACACTTACTACCTCAAATCCCCAAATCCATTATTAATATACTTAAAATTTTTCGTTTTTAGGAGCCAAGACTCTGCAGAGTGTTGTGCTTAGCAAGATGAATTTTGAGTCTTTTGTAAAAGATCTTCTTTTGGTTCGTCAATATAGAGTTGAAGTTTATAAGAATAAAGCTGGAAATAAGGCATCCAAGGAAAACGATTGGTATTTGGCATTTAAGGTAATAATGTTTTAAAATTTATCCTTTTGAAGTATAGGGGAAAAAAAAGAATTCAGTGGTATGTTTTAATTTTTTAAAAATTAATTTATTTTTGTTTGTTTTTTTTTCTTTGAGACAGGGTTTTGCCACATAATACAGGCTGGCCTTGAACTCTTGTGTACCCTGCCTGGCCTTAAACTCACAGCAGTCTTCCTGCCTCACCCTACTATATACAGATGTGTGCTATCATGACTTAAATTAGAATTTTTATAGGTCCACACCAAGAGATGAATTTGAATACTCTGAGCCCTGTCACTGTTCCTAAAACATAACTGGGGATAATGAACTCATATACTATGGATATTTTTTTAACCTGCACATTTGAATACCAGTTCTAAGGAAATACTTGATTTTACTATTTTTGAAGTATATCAGACAGTTTACATTGTTCCCATGTCTCATTTTCACTCACTTGTTACATGTTTGTGTCTCTGTGTACATCTTTCCCATTGGAGTGTGACTTTATAGAAGCCTTGGGTGTTGTTTGTGGAGGCCACATTCCTTGGTGTCCTTGTGCACACCTAACACCTTCAAAGAGAAACAGTGCTGTTGACTTTATTTCCTTAATGGCTATCTTCTTCCTCATTAGCTGGTCAGGTCATGCTTTTGTTTGTGTAATCCTTGCACGAGATGGGTTCTCAGTAAGTATTGGCATAACTTAATGGTTAAGGTGACGGGGAAATGAGGCTTATTTTTGAGAGGGGATGGATGTGGTAAGGTAGGCAGTGCTTTGTGCTGTAGTCAATGGATTTCATTCCTCCTCTGTCCCCAGTGGGTGACACTGGCAAACTCCCCAGCCATCCTTTATATCTGTTTTTCATAAATGGCAAAATTAGAATATTTTTAAGATGCTTTCTGACCCTCTGGAGGCTTTTCTTTATTGAGAGGTTTAATATAATATTTATATATTTGATGTAGCTAGTTCAAATAATAATGTTCTTCAGTCTTTATTCCATATTCTTCCTATCCCCTTATAAATTTAGGCATGTATACTGTAGACTTTGCTGGGAGTTTTCATTGCTACTGTATAGAGAGAAGTAGGATTTATAATTTTAGCCAGTTTGTTTGTATAGTGAGACAGGGTCTCACTATACAGTTCAAGCTGACCTTGAACTCGGTTTATACCCCAGGGTACAATTTGAGGTGATCTTCCTATGTCAGCTTCTTGAGTGCTGGGATTACAGGCATGGCAGCCTTTGTTTTGAAAAAATTTCTTTTTTTAATACTGGGAATTGAGCCCAGACCTTTACCCTGAGCTATAGTCTCAGCCCTTTTTAAACATTTTATTTTGAGTCAGGGTCTCACTAAATTGTGCAGGCTGGGATTCAAACTTGTGATTCCCTCGTCTCAACCTCCCAGAGTGCCAGATTACTTTGTGCCACCATGCCTGGCTCTATCAGAAGTTTAAAGATGAATTCTCATTCCCAACACTTAAAAATTTTAAAATTTTTACAAATGTGTCAATTTTTTCTGGTATGAGGAATTGAACTCAGGACCTTATGCTTGTCAGGCAGGCATTGTGCCACTGAGCTGTATTCGTGGCCCCAATTTTTTAAAAATTTTTTATTTTGAAACAAGGTCCTGCTAAGCAGTCCAAGCCAGCCTTGAACTTGGCATCTTCCTGCTTCAGTCTCCCAAATAGCTGAGATTACAAGTGTGCACCACCAGGCCAGGCTGGAAAGTCTTAAGATATGTATCTTTTCCCAAATCAAAAAAAGATATCTAGCTGTGCATGGTGTCTTCATCCCATTTTAAGAAGTTCCTGTCTATAGTTGCTAAAAATAATTTGTTGTTGATTCTATTGGAAATTGTCAGTGATATCTGAAGTTACTTTTTCCCCCTATGTTCTCAGTAGTGTATGTTCAGATCAAGAAAGGGGCTTAGCATCTATTTCAGAGAGTATTATCCTTATGTAAATTTTTAAGGACCCTCAAGATTCTAATTGCATTGACTACTGGTATACTTTGTTTTTCCCTTTTTTTTTCTTTATTTTCTTTCTGCAGATTTTTATTTTAAAGAGGGTAAAATTAAACACAACGAAACAGAACATAAGAAAGCAATGTAAGGGACATAAATTTCAAAGCAAGAAAACCAGAAATCTTTACTATCATATTGTCTCTTGTTTTCTTCCAAATAGTTGTCCATATCTTCACATACAGAGAATTGATACAAAACAACATAGTATAAAACTGATCCGAACAGGATGAGGAAGGCATTTTAGGTCTTCAAGACCAGACAGTAGGGAAGTCAACAATGGCTGCCATAGTGTCTCTCATTCTCTTCAAAATAGCTGTCCATAGCTTCAAGTATGTTGAAATTAAAACAAACAAACAAAAAAAAACCAGGCTAAAATCACTCTGAACAAAGAAAAAAGTAGTATTGCTGGATTTCACATCATGATGCTATGAAATCAGCTCTGGGTACTGTAGTGTCTCTTTTTCTTCAAAGCAGTTGATCATATCATCATGCATTATATAGTCAGTTCTCATAAACTGTTTAGAAGTTTTATGCATGCTTGAGTCTCTACATGTATTTCTATCTTTTCTATATTAGAGGGAAAAACAAAACAAAGCAAGACAAAAGAAAAAAAATTACTAGAAAAACATGAGACGAAAAGATCATATAAAACCACAGTACAAGGTAATCTACAATGGTTACTGTGATGTCTCTTGTTATCTTCAGTAGAATTGTCTTTATCATCAGGCACAGTATAATTGAATATAGTAGTATATAACAATATTAATAAAAACAAAACATTGTAGAAAGTATAAGACTTCAAAAGCAGATAATAATCAAACCAGAGTGGGTATCATAGTGAATCTTTTCATCTTCAGTGTAGTTGCCTATACTCTCAGACTTGATACCATCAATCATAACAGATTCAAATAAAATCCGTCAATACAAAACAGCGATCTAACCAACCAGATTCAAATAAGATCAGTCATGATAAGACAGTGTAAGTTATACAGGGCTTCAGATTAAGTTAATAGGAAATTAAGGATAATTACCGTACTATATTCTATTATTTTTGGGATAGCTGTCTGTGCCCTCAAGTCTAGTATAAGTAGACAAACTGAAACAGAATATAATCCATCTCACAGAGCCGTGTGAATAATGTGGAACCCAGGGCTTTTTTTACTGAGCTATATTTCAGTCCTTTTTTATTTTGAGACAGTATCTCTCTAAATTGCCTGGGGACCTGTGATCCTCCTTTCTCAATCTCCCATCAAGTGCTGAGGTTACAGGTGTGTGTCATCATGCCTGGCTTAATATGAGTTCTTTTTTGAGTGTTTAGTTTGTTCTGTTTGTTGTGGTGCTAGGGATTGAAGCCAGAGCCATTCATATGGGAGGTAAGTCCTCTAACACTGAGTTGCATCCCCAGTGCTGGGTTATTTATTTTATTTTTGTTTATTTTTGAGTGTACTTCATACGGGCATGTTTTTTTTTTTTTTTTAATTTAAATTTTTATTTTTTTGTAAAAAAAAGGAAAAAGAAAACTATTTCAGCAATCTTTGCAAATCTTAAACAATTTCTTTTTTAAAATTAATTTTTTTTTTATTTTAAAGGGGGTAAAATTAAACACAACAAAACTGAACAAAACAGGACATAAGAAAGCAATGTAAGAGATACAAATTTCAAAGCTAGACAACCAGTGATCTTTACTATCTATCATATTGTCTCTTGTTTTCTTCCAAATAGTTGTCCCTATCTTTGCATACAGAGAATTGATACAAAACAACATAGTATAAAACTGATCTGAACAGGATGTGGAAGGTATTTTAGGTCTTTAAAACCAGACAATAGGGAAGTCACTAATGGCTGTCATAGTGTCTCTCGTTTTCTTCAAAATAGCTGCCTATACTTTCATGTATGTTGAAATTAAACAAAGCAGGGAGAGGAATGGTTGCTTGGTTTCCTGGTGCCCCAGGTCCCAGCATGGTGCAGGTCTCAGGAGATGCCAGTGGCTCCTGCCCTGGGCCACAACAGCCTGCCAAGCTCACAGCCGCTCACCAGGGAAGGGAGTGGTTGCTTATTTTCCTGGCGCCCCAGGTCCCAGCATGGTGCGGGTCTGAGGAGACACAGGGCCCCTGCTCTGGGCCGCCACAGCCTGCCAGGCTCACAACCACTCACCAGGCAGGGGAGTCAATTTGTTTTTTTGAGACAAAGTTTCATTATGTAGCCCAGGCTGGCCTCAAACTCACAGCAATCCTCCTGCCTCAGCCTCCCAGTGCTGGGGCCACAGGCCTGTGCCACCACACCTGGCTGAAAGTTAATTTTTTAGTAGTAGTAGTAGTAGTAAGCTGTTACTTTCTAATGAATTGACCATTTCACTGCTCAAGTTTTGAAATGGCCAATAGACCATAGAAAGACATCTCTTTAGGCTCCTGAGTGCTGGCATTACAGCTGTGTAGCATCGTGCCCAGCCAAGCTAGCTATACTTTCTATGTAACTAATATGTAGTTTGGCAGAATGTAGAAATTTAAACACAGCATTGAAAGGTTACTAGCTTGAGTATCTAAGTGATTTTGTGTGTATAAGCCCAGCTGTCACATTTAAAACTGAAAATCACTTTTGACAGATTTATTTACTTAACAATCTTACTATGAAACCCAGGCTAGCTTTGCACATGGAATTCTCCGGCTTTAGCTTCCTGAGTTCTGGCATTAGAGGTATGTGCTATTATGCCTGATAGCAGAATTTTAGATATGCAAAAGGGTTATGAAAACAATTGGAAAAGGAGGGTGGGTATTTTATAGAAAATGTGACAATAATTTGGACATATGGAGATAAGCTATTTATTTATTTATTTATTTATTTATTTATTTATTTATTTATTTATTTATGTTTTGTTCCAAGGATAGAACTAAGCAGTGTTTTTAATGATACAACAGCTTATGTTTTCCCAACACATACAAAAAACACAGAAAGCTTATATTCACAAATAACTTTTTTGCTTAAAAGACAAAATTTCAATTAATAACCACAATGGGAATTTAGTTATTTAATGCAACCACTAATCTAATGTCATTAATAAAATCTAAACAGTTTTATTGTAAAACTAGGGTTATATTCAATGGACATGCATTAATCTATGCAGTTTAACAGTATGCTAGAAAAGAAATCAAACGTAAAAGTACTGTAATTTTTGATAGTTTTCAGAGTTCATGGCACTAATTACCAAAACAAAAGAAAACCTGTAAAAACATTCCAGATATTTTCAATAAAATGGTAAACAATTGAAACCTTTAAATTTTCATACTTGGGTTAAGATTTAAAACATCAAACTGGTTCCAATCTGTCAAAATTGACAGATAAATATTTTTATTTAATTTAATTTTTTTATTTTAAAGAGGATAAAACCAAGGAAAATAAAATAATAAAATGAATAAAAAACCCAGTATAAGGGATGCAGGATTTCAAAGCCTTATGAAATCAGCAATAGTTACCATATAATGCCTTTTGTTGTCTTCAAAATAGCTGCAGATACCTTCGGACATAGTAAAAATCAAACAGAACAGAATAGAAAAGAAACAATAAAAACAAAACAATGCAATAAAGACATCAAAATAAGCTAATAGTAAATCTAAAGTGGCTACCATCATATATCTTGCTGTCTTTTAAATAGCAACTCATATCATCAGATTTAACATAATCAAATAAAAGAGAATAAAACTCAACTAAAGAAAGCAATAAAAATGATATTTTGTCCATGCCGGGATCACCTTCTGTTAAGGCCTGTTTCTCTCCCTCCACAGGTCAGGAATGGTGCTGTATCATGGAGAGAGGCTTGGGTGTTGCTGCCCCCATTTGGTAGCAGCCAGTGCATGGTGTTGATTTCTACGTGAGGGTCACCTTGTGAGTTCTGGTTCTCCCTCTGCAGTCAGCGAATGGCAACAGATAAATATTTACAATAAGTAGACAGACTTTAGTCACAATGATATGGGAGGCCTAACTCCCTCCTATCAAAACCCTATAGGATCAATTTCTCAATGCAAACATGTTTGTATAGATACTGATAATATAAACTTGGAGATATACCTAGAATTATGACAGGGGTGAAAAATGACATGAGTCCATCTTATTTCTGACCTGTTAGCATAAACCCTCTGGTTTCCAAAAATTCAATACCCTTTCAATATAAAAGAGTAGAGTGATTTACTTTATTGGTTGATATTTTTCTACAGAATTATATTTCACTGCATATCCAACCAGGGCTTAAACTCCATTAACTTGCTTCTACAGAGTGTAAATTAGTAGAGCATCAAATTTATAAATTGATATGGCATCTGTAATTGCTAAGCACACTTTTCAAACATACATACTGTTTCCCCATTGCTAGTTGTATGTGCCGTGGTAATTCTTCAAACTTATCTGACTACTACGAATAAGAAATGAATTTAGCAAAGCTTTGAACATAATCTTGTACTTTTCATCAAGGTTAAAGTGCAAAACATCTCCTTATCTCTGATATTTTAATAGGAAATGAACATCAAGCCATATATTAGAGGAAATGAAGACAGCAGAATGTAAAAAAGAACTGTTACACAATTGAGGACTATAGGTTACTACCAATTTTTCTTTCTCATAGAACGTAAGATTTTGTTTGATTCCTCATGATCAGAAATTCTAAACTTGCAGGGAGAAAAAATGAAAAAAATAACATTGCATGACAATGGATACCAATTTCATAACCTTTTAAGTGGGATATTATGGAAGAAAATGTCATGAAAACTGTAATCCTACGAGAATTGGTTTTTTTTTTTTTTTGTACCAGGGATTGAATTTACCACCTCTCATTTGTCAAGCAGGCACTTATGCCACTGAGCTAAACCCTCTGCCCTGACAATTGTTTTTAAGCACAGTAAATTTGAGCCTTGGTCTTCATGAAGATACTATAATTTATATAGAAAACTATAAATATATAGGACTTCAGAGAGAAAAAAAGGTAGAATACATATTACTATATTTACCATTCCTAGGCCTAGAATACTTTTGAGGGGAGAGGGAAAATGATAGCCAATTGAATCTTTACTTAAGAATATATAACTGAAAAATTCCTGGGTCAAAGGGTGTTCCAGAAAGAAAAAGCACTGTAGACACTTCTAAAAAGTAAATCTTAAATTAAGGGGAAGTAATTCTAATTGTGTAAATGAGTCTGACTCAGAAAGGAAACCGAACACCATATCCAAGATCCGTCCATAAAAGTAATGATGGTATGTCTTTATTATTAAAGAATTAGGCTATAAAAAAGGTTTAGTCCAGAATTGGTTTTTAAAATCTCAGTTGTGCTCCTTGGTGGGTGCGTAATGAAGTTCCATGGGCTTGTTCACTTTCCATTGTTTCTCACTGACCAATTCCAATGAAAAAGAGGCTTTTAATGTGGAGAACCGGCCGCTGGCTGTTGCCATATACATGGTGTACTGCTTCTCACTGGCTGTCCGAGGTTCATCTGGTTTGATTCTTCTTTGCTTCGCAGTTTTTCTGAAGCTATCCTCACAGCCAGATACTTCAGTAGGTGATCAACAGTGGCATTACCTGAAGTCTTTATGTGTCTTGTTGGGTCCCTGTCATCTTTTTCCATAAGTGTGGGATGAGGCCTGATTACTAACTCAGTTTCACTAGCACCATCCATGACTGGATCAGTTGCTACTGCTGCCTTGTTATTATCAGGTTCAAGCCCAGGATCATTAGATGTCTTGGTCTGTTTGTTACTAGGGCCTGCTTCCTGACTGCTCTGTGGGTGCCTTACTGTTGTGTGAACTGTCACCATTATCTTCTGCTTCACTGCCATTGTCATTCTGTTATTTCTTGCCCCACTGTAATCTGTTGATTACAGGCCTGGCTCTTCAGACCTTCTTCAGTGCTATGACTGAATGCCTGCTGATTATTGCACTTGTTGGCTAATACTCTCTCTTGGTAAGCTTCATACTCATCACAACTTGGATAAATTTTGCTGATGAGTAGTACATCAAAGTTTGGGTCTGGCCTTAGTGATCTTTTGAAAACTAATTTTTTCCAACAGGTAGCCACTTCCTAGGGCTGCAGTCATACAATCTGCATAAAAACGGTGCAAACACTCCTTTGTAGTCATAGTGTTCTTTAGCATATCCAAACAAATTGGGCACATTGATTGTCTGTGTAGACTTCTAGGTGAAACCACAATTTCCAAGCCTTCTGTTACTGCCTCGTGAGGTATTCGTTGTAATTTGTATAAGCTTAATAGTCAAGTTCCATTTGTCTGTGCAGCCTGAGACATTGCTGAACTTGAGCACTTTGGTTGATGACCCAGTCTAATACACCACAAGTAATTATTTTTGTAAGAAAACATTTAACTACTAAAATTTTTGTTTGTTAGTAAAACAACAGCATGTTCAACAAGTTTCTTAAAGTTTTTCTTTGTTTTTGTGTAGGCTTCTCCTGGCAATCTTTCTCAGTTTGAAGACATTCTCTTTGGTAACAATGATATGGCAGCTTCCATTGGTGTTGTGGGCATTAAAATGTCTGCAGTTGATGGTCAAAGACAGGTTGGAGTTGGGTATGTTGACTCTGCACAGAGGAAGCTAGGACTGTGTGAGTTCCCTGATAATGATCAGTTCTCCAATCTCGAGACACTCCTGATTCAGATTGGACCAAAGGAATGTGTCTTACCAGGAGGAGAGACTGCTGGAGACGTGGGGAAGATGCGGCAGGTAAGGGAGTGATCCAAGCCTTGGAAAGGCTTTTGAATTCAAATGATGCTGCTTTGTGTATGGGAAAATTAAATCAGTTTTTTTCCTCTTTCTTTTTCTCTCCCTCTCTTCTCTCTTTCTTCCTTTATTTCCTTTCTTTCTTTCTTGGTACGGGGGATAGAACTCATGACCTAGTGCTTGCCAGGCAGGCACTTATGCCACTGAGCTAAATTCTTAGCTAAATCTATTTTAATTTAACGAAAATCATGGTCTATTTTGAAGAATGTCTTGGTGTTCATCCTTGACAGAAACGGTTTTAAGAGGATATCAGAATAAGTGGTTCTTGTGTAAGACTTGTACATCAGATATTATTTCCTCTCTGTGCCTTCGTTCCAAAAGTGTAATTATTATAGTAAATATTACTGTTTTTAGCATGATTCATCAAACAAATAATGTGAAGTTCTTTGGGGATTTTTTTGGCTTTGATGATCGGGTGATCAGCCCAGGTCCTGGAGCATTTCTAAGTGCGTGTTCAACCATTGAACTCATACTGAGATCTAGAATTATATTTTGATATTTCATGGGGAATGTCTATTATTTACTTATTAATTTATGGCTGACGATTGAACCCAGAGCCCTGTGGATGCTGGGTAAACAGGCTACCACTGAGCTGCATCTTCAACCCCAAGTGGAGTTTTAGCATCTTGTTTTACGGATTCTTCTATTTTAACCAAATTCTGATTATGTCATTTGTATATGGTTTATTTATGTAGATATTTCTTAAGGGAAGATGTATCCTCTAAGAATTTTTCTTTTTTCCAAGCCTCAAATGCCATAGGAATTGCTGTGAGGAGCATGGTGGCGGATGCCTGTAATCCCAGCACTCGAAGGTTGAGATGAGATTTGCTGTGAATTGGAAGCCAGCCTGAACTACATAATGAGACCCTGACTCAAAAAAAAAAAAAAAATTACTGTGAGATAGCAAACCTATAATGAACATTTTTAGGATAGATAATATCTCAAGCAATTTTCCACAAATAATATTCTGTTAAAAGTTCTTACAATTTTTTTTTTTTTGATAGTCTCACTGTGTAGTCCAGACTGGCTTAAACTCACTATGTAGCTTTGAATTTGTAGCAGTTCTCCTGCTTTCAGCCTCCCAAGTGCTAGGATCACAGGTATTTGCCATACACCTCACTCTTTTTATCTTTTTAGATAATGTCTAAGTTGCTAAATTGGGTTGCATTTGAATTTTGTAGTTTTCCTGCCAAAGGTTCCCAGAGTACTAGAATTATAACGTGCCACCAAATCCACCTATGCTTTTCTGTTTTTTAATAGTAATTTTAAAAAATGTCTTGTAAAATAGATTATTCAGAGAGCAGGAATTCTGATCACAGAAAGAAAAAGAGCTGAGTTTTCCACAAAAGATATTTACCAGGACCTCAACCGGTTGTTGAAAGGCAAAAAAGGAGAACAGATGAATAGTGCTGTCTTGCCAGAAATGGAAAACCAGGTATGTGGGTTACAAATGTGAATTTGTTCTTAAATAATAACTTTTTAGAAGGCATTTCTGTATCATTTCAAAAGCTAGAATCTGGGTTGGTAATATTAAGCTTCTTTTATCTATGATGACATTTGTTTAAAAAACAGACAGACAAATAAAACCTTAAGGGTATGACTGAAAAAGTTTATCTTATTTTATTTTATTTATGGTTTTTTTGAGATGCGATCTTGCTATGCATGCTAGGCTGATCTTGAACTTAGCTATGTCGCCCAGGCTGGCCTCCAACTCCTGATGATCCTCCTTTCTCAGACTCCAGGGTGCTGGAATCACAGAATGTGCCAGCGATTGAAGAAATTTAAACACAAGTTTAGACATAATGTCATATTTACACGGCACATATGCCAGGGTTTGGAAGGGCTCTGGTACTTCACTGTAGAGAGCCTGATTCTTGGCGCTTCAGTGGAGAGTAGCATAGTGACTGGAGGTGGAGGAAGTTTTTTCTTATCTCAGCTTTGTTATCTGTCATCTGTGGGGGACTTTAGTAATTAATTGCCTTTCTTAGAGGTCAAGTTTCATTATCTGTTAAATGAGGCTAAAAGTACTTGTCTTAAAAGATTGCTAATGGTTTGGCGAGGGTAGTTTACTGTGTTATCAAATAAGAAAAATAGACACACAATAAACATAGTGTTAAGTACTGTATATTTTACTTTATGTTATGTTTTGTGATGCTGGGGATTGAACCTAGGACTGTGTGCATCTGTGCACATATTTTACAACTGAGCTACACCCCTGGCCCCTAAGTATACTTATGTTATGTTATGTTATGTTATGTTATGTTATGTTATGTTATGTTATGTTATGTTATGTTTTATGGAAAATAAAACCCAACAATAGAGAACAGTAAAGCCAATCAAAACAGTAGTGAAAGTAGTACAGAACTTAGAAGCAGGATAATAGGAAATCAACAGTGGCTACCATAGGATATCTTGTTATCTTCACAGTAGTTGTCCATTCCGTCAGACATAGTAAAATCAAATAAAACAAAGCAGAATAAAACTAATAAAAACAGAACATTGAAAAAGCAAAACAATAAACTGGAGCAAGACAAAACAGTGACAACAATACTGGATTTCAAAAACAAGACAGAAGGAAATCCTCCCTATTTGCTATATTGCATACTATTACCCTCCTAATAGCTGCACACTCTACTGGCCCCAGGCCTGCAAAGTTAATCAAACAATGCAAGTATTCAGTTATTTTGTACCTCAGTTGCTATCAGTGCAGCCTGTCCTCAGAACCAGCTGGTTGCTTGGGGGTGGGTGCTTCTTGATTCTCAGCCCTCCCACTGGTCAGCTCTTAGGAGGGGTAATTTGGCTTTTTTCCTCCTGGGTCCTGTGTGGCTTCCCACCAAGTATACTTTTTTTTTTTTTTCCTTTTGTACGAGGGACCGAACTCACAATCTCACACTTGCCAGGCAGGCACTATGCTGCTGGGCTAAATCCCTGGCCCCCACCAAGTATACTTTAATAAATATAGTGGTATCTTGGTTTATGAACTTAATGCTTTCCACAATTCTGGTTGCAAACTGAATTAGACAAGAATTGAAACAAGTTCAGTGGTTAGATTTAATGTTAACCTGGGGAAATCTGATTTCAGTTCTTGTCCAATTTGGTTTACAAACAGAATCATGGAAAGAAGTAAGTTCATGAACTGAGGTACCACTGTGTAATTTATCATTGGCTAACAGTTTGATCTTGACTTTTATTTTTTGTTACAGTAACAACAGGCAATAAGAATATATATAATTTAAAATTATTTTGTTTAAAAGTATATATAGGAAAGTGTACACACCATAAGTCTATAATAGAATTTTAATGAACTGGATGTACCTACCTAATCAGTGTCCATGAAACAGAACATTACTGGGACCTCTAAGCCTCTCCTATGCTTCCTTAGTCATTATGTTCACCAGGGTAACATGGTTCTGACCTCTGATTGTACAGATTGGTTTTGCCTAATTTTGTAGTTTATAATAAATGATAAATAGAATTATACACCATACTCTTTTGGATCCAGTTTTTCCATTCAATTTTATGTTTGTAAGATTTATCCGTATTCTTCATAGTATTGTTTGCCTTTGTGGGTAATTTAAACTTTCTAAAACTTGTTTTCTAACCTTGAGATTAATTTTTATTTTCTTGATTCAGATGGGGAAGGAACAGCAAGAAAAATGACACTAATTTTTAGTTGTATTTGTTTGTTAAACTCTAGTATTGGTGATACAGAAGTTTTTATTTTAAATCTTTAACTTTAGGTTGCAGTTTCATCACTGTCTGCAGTAATCAAGTTCTTAGACCTCTTATCTGATGATTCAAATTTTGGGCAGTTTGAACTGACTACTTTTGACTTCAGCCAGTACATGAAGTTGGATATTGCAGCAGTTAAGGCCCTTAATCTATTCCAGGTAAAAAACAAAACAAAACACATGAGTTAAAAATTTTAAGTAGCTAAAAATTTTTTTTGCGGGGGCGGGGGATCGAACTCACAACCTCACTCTTGCAAAGCCGGCACTTATGCTGCTGCACTAAATCCCCGATTAAAAATATTTTCTTTAATGTATACTGAAGAATATTATTATTAAGTATTTTGAAGTATCATACTTAGATAAGTAGTTTTGAATAGCTCTATTTCATTTATCAGGTTCTAAGCTGTATATTTATTTTTTTGTCCTGTTTTTATAAGTAGTTTTGTAAATAAACAGCAGTATTTTAAACCTGCATTCTCAGGAGTTTTACATCAACTGCAATAATTATCAAGTAGTTTTAGTTTGAGAAAAAGAAGTATAGCTAAAAGCATAGGTGATCAGATTGAAAGTTGAGCTTAAGAAAAGGGATTTTTCTATGAAAACTTCTCATTTTAATTTGAAGAATATTTATGTGTTCCTTTTCCCAAAAGGATTTGATGATTTTTAAAGTAGCATAATAAGGTTTTATTAATGACTGTGCCATTTTTCTCACTTAATATTGTGTTTATTAGGGTTCTGTCGAAGATACCACTGGCTCTCAGTCTCTGGCTGCATTGCTGAATAAATGCAAAACTCCTCAAGGACAGAGGCTAGTTCACCAGTGGATTAAGCAGCCTCTCATGGATAAGAACAGAATAGAGGAGAGGTACAGTACTAATGTGTACTCTCATCAGCTCTAAGTAATTTGTAGTTCTTCTGTATGATAGTTTAAATTTTATTAGTACCTTTGCAGTGTATAGTGATTACATTCATCCTGGGAAGTTGTTACATGTGCATAATACATCTTGATTCTTTTTTTTTTTTTTTTGAGACAGGGTTTTGCTGTGTAGTTCAGGTAGATCTTGAGCTTACTATGTAGCCCAGGCTGGCCTCGAACTCATGGTAATCCTCCTGCTCCAGCCTCCTGAGTGCTGGGATTGTAGATGTGTACCACCGCACCCATGTTTGTTCTCGAAATAGGGTCTGGCACATGGAAATCAGTTATTCCTCATATTTTTTTTTTCCAAATCCATTTTATTTCAAGGATGAAAAGGAAAAAAGAAGAAAAAAAGCACAACAAACTTTCAAAACATGGCAATCACGGGCAACAATGGTATATACATTGTACATTGGCATCCCCAAATCATTCATCAGAGGCACAAGACATTTGCATTCAATTGTCCAAACAATACCAGCACAAATCTTTCTCTTCAGTGAACTCAGAGAAATCAGTAGTATAACTATCTTAATTGTTTCTTACATTCATACAAATACACATATATGTATTTTTTTTCTTTCAGCTTCTAACACTAATGAAACAATACTATGTTTACACATTTGTCTTATTTCACTAATGAATATGTTCTCAAGTTACACCTACTTACCTCTAGGTCTCCAGTTTATCCTTCCTTATGGCTGAGTAGTATTCCTTTGTATAAAAATACCACATCATTTTTATCCATTCCTCAGTCGATGAGCATTTAGGTTGTTTCTAAGATCTGGCTATTAGCTGGGGATTTAGCTCAGCAGCATAAGTGCCTGCCTGGCAAGCACGAGGTCATGAATTCAATCCCTGGTACAAAAAAAAAAAACAAACAAAACACAAAGACTTAAGAATAAGATCTGGCTATTACAAACTGTGCTGCTGTAAACATAGATGCACATACATCACTGTGGTATGATGTTTTTAATTCTTGAAAATGCCCGAAAAGGGAATAGCTGGGTTGAATGGGACCTCCAATCGTAGATTTTTTAGGAATCGCCACAGATTTACACAGATTGCAGACAGTCTGCATTCCCACCAACAGTGGAGAAGGGTTCTTTTTTCCCCACAGCCCCTCCAGTATTTGTTATTGCTTGATTGCTTGATAGCTTGATAGTAGCCATTCTTTCCAGAGTTAGGTGAACTCTCAGTGTTTTTTTAATTTGCATCTCTTGAGTGACCAGTGATGTTGAACTTTTTTTCACATACTTATTTGTTGTTTGTATTTCTTTATCTGAGAATTGTGTATTCGTCTCAGATGCCCATTTTTGGATTGGGTCTTTCTATCTGGGAGGACTGATTTTTTTTCTTTATATGTTCTTGATAGTAATCCTATGTCTGAACAACAGTTGGGAAACATTTTCTCCCACATTGTGGATTGTCTTTTTGCTCTGTTAGTGCTTTCTCCTTGTCTTAGTTACTTTTTAATCCTTGTTGAGACAAAATACCTGATGCCCAAAGTTAGGGAAGGAAAGGTTTATTTCTTACAGTTTTGGAGATTTCAGTCCATACTCATTTGGCTCTGAGGCAGGGTTGTATGGTGGGGCCACAGTTCATGGCAGCTGCAAACTGCAAGGCAGGAACCAACAATAGAGAGATACCTTCTTCTTGCTCTTACATCATATCCTGGCTTCACCCCTAGACGGAGTTAGCACTCACACCACTAATCTGAGCACAGACAGTGAACCAATCACAAATGCATAATTGCATGAGGCTTGGGAGCCACTAAAATAAACCATGACACTCCTGTGCAAAAGCTTTTCAGTAGAGTGAAATCCCAGTTGTTGATCTTTTGTGATAGTTCTATGCAATCCAAATTTTGTTCATAAAGTCTTTGCATTCACTAGTCTTTAAGAGTTTTACCTATTCTATTTTCCAGCAGATTTAATGTTTCTGTTTTAATATTAAGATCTTTGATCCATTCTGATTTTAGCTTAGTACATGATGAAAAGATACCATTTTAATCTTCAGCATGTGTAGAGCTAGTTTTTCTAGCACCGTTTATTAAAGAGGCTATCTTTCTTCCTTTGTCAAAGATAAGATGGCTCAATGTGTCTGGAGCTGTTTCTGCATCTTCTGATCTGTTCCATTGATCTTCAGGTCTGTACTTTTGCCAGTACCACGCTGTTTTTATCGTAGCTTTGTAGTATAACTTCAAGTCAGGGATTATGATACTCCCCTGTCTTGTCTTTGTTGCCCAGGACTGCCTTTGCTATTCTAGATCTCTTTTGGTTCCAGATGAATTTTAGGATTGTTTTCTCTAGTTCTGTGACATATGTTATTGCAATTTTGATTGGGATTGCATTGACTCTGTATAACAGTTTTGGAAGTATGGCCATTTTCCTACTAAATATGTTTTCCTAAAAACATACTGGCTTTTCCTACCCAAAAGCACAGGATATCTCCATTTTCTAATACTCTCTTCATTCTCCTTTTTCAGAGTACTCTAGTTTCAATGTAGAAGTCTTTTACCTCCTTTGTTAGATTGATTCCTGGGCATTTCATTTTTTAGGATGCTATCATAAAAGGTATTGTTTCCCTGGTTTCTCTCTCAGTGAGTTTGTTAGTTGTATACAGGAAGTTCTATTGCTTTTTGAGTACTGACTTTGTAACCTGCTACATTACTGAATTTGCTTAGTAAATTTAGAAGTCTTTTGGTGGAATTTTTTGGGTTCTAAATAGAGTATCATGTCATCTGCAAATAATGAAGTTTAACTTCTTCCCTTCCTGTCTTTATTCTTTTTGTTTCTTTCTCTTATCTGATTTCCTCCATTGCAAGTTTCCAGGGCTGTGTTGAATAAGAGTGGAGACAGTGGACATCCTTGTCTTGTTCCTGATTTTAGTGTAAAAACTCAGTTTTTTGTTTTTTTGGGGGGAGTACCAGGGGTTGAACTCACGACCTTGTGCTTGCCAGGCAAGTGCTTATACCACTGAGCTAAATCCCCAGCCTGAAAACCCAATTTCATTTAGTATGATGTTGACTTTTGGTTTATCGCAGATGACTTTTATCAAATTGAGCTAAAGACCATCTATTCCTTTTTTTTTTTTTGGTAGTGGGGATTGAACTCATATCATGCTTGCTAGGCAGGTGCTTACACCACTGAGCTAAATCCCCAGCCTCTTTTCTTTGCTTTTTTTTTTTTAATTCCAATTTTTTAAATAGTCTCTTTATTATGAATGAGTGATGATGGACTTTGTCATGAGCTTTTTCTGCGTCTATTGAGGTGGTCATATGGTTTTTGTCCTTGGCTCTGTTAATATGGTATATTACATTTATGGATTTACATAGTTTGAACCATCCCTGCATCCCTGAGATGAAAGTCTCACTGTGTAGTTAAGGTCTTCAGTTCACTACGAAGCTCAGGTTGGCCTTGAACTCATGGCAGACCTCCTGCCTCAGGCTCCCAAGTGCTAGATTACAGGCATGTGCCACCATTCCTGATTAGGATAGTCTTTTTTCTTTAAACATAATTATAATCATAATAGTATAGTTTTATCCTTTATTTTTTCCCAGTATATGCTTATTTTGTCCTAAGAATTTTTTGGTGTTGCTTTTTCATCTTCATATTTAGCATTTTGTATACAAAATAGTTTGTCCACTGGATGTACTTTCACTCACAGTACTTAGCCTTTTTCAATTTTGGGTTACGTTAGGGATCTTGTTGTGAACCTAGTATTTTCCAGTTGGTATACATTGCCAAAATGAATAAAGCAACTTAACATTTTTATGGGTTGATGTGTAGTCATTCAAAAATTATTTGAATACTGATGGCATATGAAAGCATAATAATCTTTTAACTATTTGGCAAAATTTCAGGCAAACAGTAGCTAATCAGTATTATAAGAAAGTATACAAATAATTAACATGCTAAATGTTGGTCTTCTGGATTTCAGATATTTGGAAAGCTGTCAGGCAAACAATAATCTGTATTGTAAGATACTGTGTAAATTATTTCAAAGTGAATTGTTCAGTCTGTGCATTTTGAAGAGCCTTAAAAATAACTCAGGAGGTTTGTAAATTTGGGCTCTGTCAGCAGTGAATAGAAAATGCAGAGGTTATAATTCTAAGGGTGACTTTCTAATACCAGATTTGTTGAGGAAGAGAGATTTAATGACTCAATAAGAAATTGAAAGTTGATTAAATTGCAAATAATTCAGATAAGGTAATTCTTATTAAGTGGGGCTGGGCATTAGATCCAGGGTCTCATATATGCTGGCAAAGTGCTCTACCACTGATTACATTCCCAGCCTATTATTTTTAATTTTAATTGTTCACAAATTAGTAATTGTCAGAATTTTATAAAGATCAGCAGGACATGAGTGCAAGTCTCCTTCCCTTGTTTCCAGCTCTTGTGGGCCCTCCCTCTGGGTCTGTTTTGTGTGGCTCCTGGGGCACATTTCTTTGTGTACCCTTGGTGAGTTAAGGACCCCTACCCGGGGTCCATATCCTCCATGTCTGTGCCTGAACAAACAGCGTTGTGTATCACAGCTGTCTTTTTAATTTTTAAAGGAAATGATGGGTAACTTAAAAGACTTTAAAACTATAGGTTGTTGGGTTCCTTTTTTTAAAGTTTTGGTTTGGTTTTTGAGACAGGGTTTTGCTGCATAGTTCAGGCTGCCCTTGAATTCACTATATAGTCCAGACTGACCTTGAACTTTCAGCAGTCCTCCTGCCTCAGCCTCTAAATGCTAGGATTCTAGGCATGCGCCACCATGCCCAGCAGTCATTGAGTTTCTTTAATTTGGAGCATGAGAAAAGTGTCAGTAGCCGCCTTGTATATGTTTAGACCCATCAGAAACCTAGCTGTCACTTATATTATGCACTATAATCAAAGTACCAAATGATTCAGAAGGCAAGCTGTTAAAATTAGGTGTTTTTCCAGAGGGTAAGTAAAGATTACTTTCACAAGACACAGTAATTTCCAAAATCTTGTTGTTTTGTTCTGTTTTTGTTTAGTTTTGTTTGCTTTTATAGTGTTGGATTGAATACAGGGTCTGATGCATACAAGGTAGTTACTGTACCTCTTTGCTCTACCCTCTGTCCTAAATCTGAAAGTCTTACCAGACTTACGTGTTAGAAATGATGTCTGGGAGGGTAGCTTTATGAATCCTAATTTCATCTGTTTATTATCCCACCCTGTAGGGCAAGAGGAAATACTTTGTTTTTATTTTGAAAATAATATTTTTTTATACTAGCAGTAAGGAACCCTGTAATTTTTTAAGCAATGTGTTAAAATTCTACAGCATAGAAAGAAAACATAACTTATTTCCTTACACAGGCTGTTTGGAAAGTGCACTTGTTTTAATCCTCCTGTCCAGCTCTACTTGTGGCTCCTCCTGCTTCTAGTTTAAACCAGGAATTCTTGAGGCAAGTGTTTAGATTTATCTTCTTTCAGGATTACACAAAAAGTTAAGTTTTCCTGTTTCTTTTTGTCTCTACTGGGGATTGAACCCCAGGTCTTCACATTGAGCCACCTCCCCAGCTCATTTAAAATTTTTTATTTTGAGATAGTCTTAAATTGCCCAGGCTGATCTCAAATTTGGAAACTACCTGCCTGAGCCTCCTCAATGCTTGGAATTACAGGCATATGCCCCTACAACTGATTTAGAGGTCTCTTTGTTTTACCCTCCTACAGTTGGAAGAATTAATACATGTGGCTTTGGGCTGAATTTTACTTTAGAGAAAACAGTTTTTTTTTTTTTTGTACTGGGGATTGAACTCATGACCTTGTACTTGGCAGGCAGGTGCTTGTGCCGCTGAGCTGTATCCCCAGCCTGTGATTTCTCTTTTTATTGGAGCACACGTTGGGACTTGTATGACTAGATTTTTGAGTTTGGTGGATACATCTTGTCCATGACTATCCTGTGATTGGTTCAGGAATAATGATGAAAATAATTGTGTACCTTTTTTTTCTGTTGTTTTGATTTTTAAGACAGGGTCTTGATAGGAAGTTCAGGCTGGTCTTGAACTCATAATGATACTCCTGCCTCAGCCTCCTGAGTGCTGGGATTAGAGGCATGTGCCACTATGTCTGACTGAAAATGTAATTTCTTTTAAACTCAGTGCTGGCCTTGAACTCCTGTCTGTGAGTTTCCTTTGCTTCTCTGTCCAGTTTTCATGGCAGAGACAATGTTTTGCTGTCCATTCATGGGGATCATAGAATTTCTTACCCTATGACACTTTGTCATATTAGCCTCTAACTTTTTCACATTTTTCCTCAATTAAAAGTTTCTGGAACCTGAGGCAGGAGGAGCATGAGTTCAAGGCCAGCTAAGACTGCATAGTGAGACTCTTTTCTGAAAAACAAAACAAAAGATTCTGGAGAAGATGCTTGGACACAGTGTCTATCAGAACCTTTACATTCTTGTGCTGCCACTTCTCACAGTTTCTGGTGTTTCTTATTTATGTGATTTCTCTCTATAATTCATGACCATTATAATGCTCAAACCCTGATTTTTTTTTTTTTATTGTCCTGAAAGTGTTAAGGTACTTTTTGCTTCTAAGCAGATAATTTTTGTCCTTAATGTAAGGAATGGCATGAGGCAGAGGCCAGGTGAGACTGGGCGTTTGTAAAGATTACATGGCATGGAATTGATTGTGCTGGGTGCAGGCAGACAGAGGAAATAAAGGCCCTCTGTAGGGAACAAAGAAGCAAGCTTTTTTCTTTTCTTTTTTTTTTTTTTTAAATAGGGTTTGAAAGAAGGCAAGGGACATTAGGTGGGAAGATGTTAGTAAACCTCAGTGGTCAGAGATCTCTGGATCTTTCTTGCCTCATTGGCAAAGTCCTTGAGGTGTCTGCTTTAGATGTTTGGGTGTCTTTAGGTGTCTGGGTGTTTGGGAGAGTCCCTGCTCCATTTTATCTCTTTTACAACATCCTGTGTTTGCTGAGGGCAGCTGTGGTGCTGAACTAAGAACAGTGCCTCTGTTGGCAGACAGGTTGAGTACTCCGGGAGTTGTGTCTGAATTGAGCCTTATACTTAGTTGTTATGTAGCTGTAGTAGTTCCTTATGCTCTGACTCTTCCTCAGAAGAAATACTTTTTTTCTTTCCATGTCCAGTCTTTCCACTTACCTCTGATTGTCTTTTAATATTCCACAGGTCAAGCACAATGTCTGGTACTTAATGTATTATCTGAGTTGTTCTCACTGCATTAACCCATATGAAGAGTAAAGAGAATCAAACATTTGTTCACTTTTTTTAAAGTGGCATAGGGGTTTATTAGCTCTTAATTAAAAGGACACAGTCAATAGTAAAGACCTTCCAGAGAGAGAGGCACGCTATAGTTTGGAGCTCGGAATGGTGCCTGCTTTTGTTGGTGGGAATGTGAAGTTGTGAATCTGTAGGAATTTGTGTCTTGGTCTTCACTGACAGAAAGGTAAAGTAGTCCATTTCACAGGTGAAAGGCATGAACCCCATCAGTTTTTAGATGGATGATCTAAGATGTTTAGCTAAAAGCATTCTTTAAACTCTGAATTAGTTCCTTTGTCTTATAATTAGGTTTCTGCTCTCTGGTTTCTCAGCAATGCTGATTTATGGACTTGAAATGTATTTAAGGAATTTTGGGTGTTAGGAGGCTGGAAGAAATGAAGTGTAAACAAATCCAAGGTAATCCTAGTGCTCAGGAGACTGAGGCAGTAGGATCCTTGGGAGTTGGAGGCCAGCCCGGGTTGCATAGTGAGTTACCTGCACTACAAGGTGAGACCTTGTCTCAAAAAACAAAATAAAAACAAAAGAACACACAAACAAACCCTCTCAGGAATATGGAAAGGGTAACTTTGGGTAGTCTTGGGTAATTTTGTGTCCCAAGCTATACTTTTTTTGTGTGTGTGTGTGTGTGTGTGTGTGTGTGTGTGTGCCGGGGATCAAACTCACGACCTTGAGTTTGCCTGGCCCCCACACTCTTCCTAGTTCCTTCTATCCGGCTTCACTCCTGCTTCTTTAATCTCTTATTCTCAAAGGATGCAGAAAGGCTGAGCCCATTTTCTTACAGCTACTTTAGGCTGAGGAAGGGTATTGATACTGCCCAGCCAGGGATCATTTCTCCCCATGGCTGATCTAAAGGGGACAGAGGAGGTGGGTTTTGTTGTTTGAGAGCCATCGTCTTTTCATATTAGTGGTATATTTTGTCTTACAGTATATATACATCTGTAGTCCCAGATACATTTGCTATAACCAAAGTCATGGTCCTGACAGCTCTTTTGCTGCCTGCTGCTGGCTCAAGAGAAAATGCCGCTGGGTGGGGTCCAAGAAGGTTCCCAAAGTGGAGGGGGACAACCTAACTCACCCTGCCTGTGGAATAAGTTGCAACTTTGCTGACTCCTGTCACAGAAGAATTCTCAAAGTGCTTCAGTGTACACAGTTAGAAATAGCATGCCTTCAGGAGAAGGGTGCCAAATCAGACATGTGTTACTGCAGTTCTGTGGTACTGCACCGATGCTCAGCCTTGTGACTATGCTGTCACCTACTAACAGGCAGCTCTGCTCACAGTGGGGGATCTGGAAGGGTAGATTTTAGAAGCAGTCGAATGTTGATTTTAAAAGACCCAAAGATTCATGACAAATTTTGTTGGAGTTGTAGGGATTAACTGACCCTACAAATTTATCTTGTACTTCAGTCAGTCTACAAATTAATGTTGCATCACATTGTGTACAGCTGAAAAACTTAAGTAGCATTCATAGGTATACCATGTTACACCAGCGGTAACTTTGGTACTTCTATAATTGAGATTTAAAAGTGGTATTGTCATGGAAACAGCAGAATCTTTCTTCATTTTCTTTTTCTTCTTTTAGTCAGAAACAAACTGACACTGATTATTTTGGAAATGGTATACTAAATAGACTTGTGAAACTGGAAATTTACAGTGGTAGGCTTTTCATGCTATCTGGACCAAAGACAGAGGAGACAGTGAACATTACTTTGCACTGTGTTTTTTAGAAGCTTTTTTTCCTTTATCTCTTACTAGAACTTTATACAGTAAATGAAAATTATATAGCTACTTAATGTTCATTTTTCGAGGTTAATTTCTGAGAACTGACCGATTAAGCTTGGCATCATATTCCTTTGAATATCCCTGTTACAGGGCCTGGAATCTAGCTCAGTGGTCTAAGCATCCACCTGGCAAGGGTGAGGTTGTGAGTTTGATCCCCGCTCCCCTGTACCACAAAAACAAAGAAAGATGAAAACCCCGGTTATTTTGTTTTAAATTTGGGGGTTTAGGAAATAGAGATTGTTGAGGATTGTTTCTGAAGTTTATTAGAAAGTGAATTTTGATATCATGTATATGAAGTCCACTTTGGAAAAGGAATTTGCCCACAGAAAAGGAGAGGTTAAACAGTCCAAGATAAAAAGATTTGTTTGATAAAGCATTTAAATCATTTGGGACTAGACTATCTTTAAAACCCGTTAGTGGTATACTTATAAACTCAGCCCGAACTCGGGAGATTGAGGCAGGAGGATCTCAGCGTCAGCGTGGGCTGCATAGGGAGACCTGTGTTGAAAAACCAAAAAAGAAAAATAGAAAAGAAAGAAAACTAGTTGACACAGAGAGGCTATCTCTGTTCCTGGGCTTTGGAGAAATGGACCGAGATGGAAAGTAGTATATTTTCAGTGTAAAGGGATCCTCACTCTGCAGTGGTACTTAGCAGTAGTATCTCTGCTTTGTTGGTTCTTTAGAACCTCTTCCCTGTCTTTTAATATGAAATTTATCAAGGGCTTTTCCTTTTTTCCCTGTTTTTTCATGATTGGGGGTTAAACTCTGGCCCTTCGCACTGAGCTGTATCCTCAATTCTTTTGATTTTGATTTTTTTCATTTTGGGATTGGGTCTTGCTAAGTTGCACAGACTAGAAACTGACCTCAAACTTGTGATCCTCCTGCCTCATTCTCTTGAGTAGCTATGATTATAGTACATACCATAGTCCCTAGAATTCTGATGATTTGGTGCTGTTGAAAACCCTCTTAGAGCTAGAGGCTTAGCTAGGAATAACTGTTGTGTGATTTGGCTCTGTAATGATACCTTTTTTTTTTTTTTTTGTAATTTGTAGGACATTGAAGTGTTCTTAAGCACTAAATCCGTTAATATTAATAATTACTCTTCCTCTTCCTTTTTCTCTTCTTAATTTTTTTTCAGCCAGGGTGTTGCTGTGTAGTTCAAATTGGCCTTGAGCTCTCTGTGTAGCCCAGGCTAGTTTCAAACTGCAGGATTCTCCTACCTCAGCCTACCTCAGCATCCTGAGTGCTGGGATTACAGGCATGCGCCACTATGCCCAGCTACTTTAGTTTTTTGAGACATGTTCTCACTATGTAGTTCAGGTTGGCCTTGAACTTACTATGTAGCCCAAAATGGCTTAGAACTTGTGATGATCCTTCTGCCTCAGCCTGCTGAGTGCCAGGATTATATACAGGTGGGTACTGTGATGACCAGATTTTAAATTTTTCTTTTTGATGTTTGTTTACATCCTTAGCAGCTGATTCACGATCCAAGCTTGATAGCAAATTAGCACTGGGGCTTGAGTTTAGGGTCTGGTACATGGCAGATTCAACTGCTTGGCTACATCTCTGGTACAGTGAGATAGGCTCTTAGAGCAAGATGAGATGTTTGCGTGGCTCACTGCTCCTGTCACATAAAACTGCCAGGATTGTAAACTGTCACCTTCAGTAATGTGTTAAAGAGGCAGAGTTTAACACGAAAGACGGTTTATTTGGAGAAAAGATGTAAAAGAAATAAGATAGACAGCGATCTTTGGAGATTAGCATCAGAAGTGGTGGGTTTTTGTTCTCAGCTCCTTTTTATTTTGGACAAGAGATCTCTCCCATCCCCATGTGGGCACCTAGAAATTGTCACCATCTGATTGGCTCTCTGGCTGTCTTTGATCCTTATGGGAGCACCTCTGTCTACATTCCTTCTGGCCATTGGATTTCTTCCAGTCCCTTGGTGATGGGTAAGTGTATGTTGGGGGGAGCCTTATGGAAAGGTAACTTAGAGTTAATGATTAAAGGGGGCCTGTGTGTTTTGTGTATTGAGGAGGAGTCCTTAGGGGCCCCTTGTCTGCATTTTATCAAGTAGGGCTGGTTAACACAGCCTTTCTTGTTTCTGGCTATATCCCTGTGTTGCCTGTCACTCTTGCTAAATTGTTATGTTAATTGTGTTACCTGGCAAATTCCCAGGTCCAATTTGTCTCTCTCTATCTTTGTCTTTCAAATTACTGGAGTGTTAACTGCAATGGCAAAAAACTGCCCATAGTAATATTTCCTGTTAATTTCTTTACTGAAACTTAATGAGACCCTATTTTATCCTTTTTCCTGCTTATGATCTCTGTTCCTATAGTCTTAATAAATTTCACAGGCTAGCCTTGAACTTCAGTCCTCTTGCTTCAACCTCCATGTAGCTGGAATTATAGGTGTATGTCTTTGGGCCCAGTTAAAAAGTGAAATTTTTATTCTCATTCCTTTAAACCAGTGCTTGTCAGCCTAGAGGGATCGACCACTCCTGCTCTGTAAGAAGGAGGCTGTATTCATCAGTGTCTGTAGATACTTTTGTTGTCATGGTTTCAGGAAAGAGGATTGTGGGTAGAGAAGCCTGGGATATTGTTCAGCACAGAACATTCCCTTATAACAAAGTGTCCCCTAGAGTGCAGTGTCGCTAAAGGAGAGACATCCTGCTTTAAAGGCCAGTGTTTATAATGCGATTACTTGGAGGATAGCATATATTTTTCCTGAGTGAACATTTTGATGCAGGAATTATCAGTGCTGATGGAAAGATCAATAGTTAAAAAGATTAGAAAGATGATTTGTTTCAGCCAGGTGTTGGCACATACCTGAAATCAAGAAAAGCTTCTCTTAAGCCATCACTAGAGGTTCATATATACACAGGAATTTTATTGTCCATTCCCTCCCCTCTTTCTCTTCCTTTTTCTCTTCTTTTGTTTGTTATTGTTGCTGCTTTTTTGGTTTTCCAAGACATTCTCACTATGTAGTCTAGACTGACCTTAAACTTGCTATATAGCCCAGGCTGACCTCTAATTCTTGATCATTCTGCCTCAGCTTCCCAAGTGCTGAGATTATGGGTGTGAGCCACCAGTTCTTTCTTTTCTTTCACTTGTTAGGCAGGTGCTTTATTGCTAAGCTACTTACCCATCCCCAGGAATATTTTTTTCCTACTTTCTATTGTTAGCAGTTTACCTTTCAGTTATTACTTCAGTAAAATCTATAGCATTGTTTTTCAAACTGAAGATGTGACTCAGTAGTGGGTTGTGATGTAGTAGATGATTAAATAGCACTTTTTTGGGGGACCAGGGGTTGAACTGCAGGCCTTACACATGCTAAACATGGGCTTAACACTGAACTACATGTCCAGCCCTAAGCATTTTTAAAAAGGAAAATAAAATAAGGTGTTGTGGTGCATGCCTGTAACCCCAGCAATCTAGGAGGCTAAGATAAGAGGATCATAAGTTTGAGCCTACGCCTGGGAAACTGAGTGAGATCCTGTTACAAAATAAAAAATAAAAGGGGTGCGTAACTCAGTGCAAAGAGTTAAATCTAGGTTAAATCTCCTTATCACCTAAAACAAAACAAAACACATCACACATAGTAGAAGTAAGTATTCTTTTGTGAAACTTACTCTAATCATATACACATTCATGTGCTGGTGGGGTTTTTTTTTTTTTGGTGCTGGGGATTGAACTCAGCACCTCACGTTTGCCAAGCAGGCACTTACGCTGCTGAGCTAAACCCTCGGCCCTTGTGCTGGTTTTTAAAAATTTATTAGTTCATGTTTGCAGAACATAATAATAACATTCATCATGGGGTGTTGGTGTATGTACATAATGCATCTTAAACATAATGGATCTTGATATAAAACATTTCTTACTTTGGGTTATAATGAAAGAAAGAGGAAAGTCTGGTTTCCAGTAAATTGCAAAAGTAATAAAATCCACATTTTCTATAGTTCTTGATCCAATTTGAGATTATTAGTGATTTTAGGAAGCAATAAAATCATTTCAGTTTTTTAATTAAAAGTTTTTGGCTTTGTAATGTCAATATATAATTTTAGAAAATATTCTAAAAATTTATAATACCTTGTGATAGAGTAAATATTGGATTCAGTAACATTGTTGAACTGTAATTGTCTTATTAAACATTACTATTTACACATAAAACAGTGTGTTAGTATTAAGAATGTACCAGTAATGAAATTCTCCTATTTAAGAAATGTCAATTTGATGAAAATAAAATTGGATATGTTATGAAAGTACTTGGCATTAATTTGACTGTTGGCTAATAAGAACGTGTTTGTCTCTTAGTCTTCTGGAACTTTTCACCCTTTGGAAAAGGCTGACATTTCACAGTAGAGTTTTCTTGTGTGGAATTTTAAGTTTATTTAGTTGAGATTTGTGTGTATAGTTGACATTTGGGGTAATGGAGGTAATTATGGAGCTGGGGCTCAAACCTAGGGCTTTGCCCATTCTAAACATGTATTCTGCCATTTGGCCATGTCCTCAACTCTAGTTGACAGGTTTAATTTTGTATTAAAATATATTTAACATTTAAAATGTATTTAACATCTAATACAATTTATTTCAGATTAAATTTAGTAGAGGCTTTTGTAGAAGATGGAGAATTACGGCAGAGTTTACAAGAAGATTTACTCCGTCGATTCCCAGATCTTAACCGTCTTGCCAAGAAATTTCAGAGAAAAGCTGCAAACTTACAAGATTGTTACCGACTCTACCAGGGTATAAATCAACTCCCTAATGTTATACAGGCCCTGGAAAAATATGAAGGTAACAACAGCTTCGTTTTTCTTCACTCTTACAATGTGTTTGGCAAAGGTACTGTCCTCCCAAAAATTGCTGCTAATTCCCTCTTAGACATTTTAAGGGCTTCTGATAGGTTTCTGTTGACCTAAACTTAATGGCAAAAGCCAAGAACCTTGAGACAAGTTAGAATATTTGCTTGTTTAGAAATGAGTTACTGTGCTTGTTATTAATAGATTGATTGTATTAACAGTGGCAGTTAAACAGGGTTCAATTACAAAACAAGACTCAGAAACCAAAATGACAGTGCTTACAAATTTGGACTTTAGTGGGCCAGGGATTTAGCTCAGTGGCATAAGCACCTGTCTGGCAAGTGCGAGGTCATGAGTTCAATCCCTGGTACTGCAAAAAAGAAAGGAAAAAAAAAAGGCCTTTATTATAGGGAAGAGTACAGTCCAGAGCAGCAATGTTACAGTAAAGATACATGTCACAGCTCACATCATAGCCGGTTCTTGCCTTTGGTTAAGCCCACATTGTGGGGCACTTTCTCAGGTTAGGGTGTGAGTGCAAAGCACCTTGGGGCCAGGAACCCCAAAATGGAGTTTTAGCTAGAACAGTGAGGGAAGACGGGGACACCCACCTAG
The DNA here is from genome assembly GCA_004027455.1 of Hydrochoerus hydrochaeris. Lineage (NCBI taxonomy): Eukaryota > Metazoa > Chordata > Mammalia > Rodentia > Hydrochaeridae > Hydrochoerus > Hydrochoerus hydrochaeris. The sequence continues at coordinate 111,513 of PVLA01006939.1, forward strand.
CTAGCCAGATCAGCTGAGTCAACCTTGCCAATCAGTGGGGTGACACATGTCACAGCCTGATCACCCTCAAATCTTTATTTGGGCTCACTTTGTCCAGGTCAGGGTGTGTCCTTGCTCAGATAGGTAGGTGGGAAATGCAGTCAGCCCTCTGATCTCTGCTGGACATTGGCCATGGTCTGGAGTTCAAGTGGACCGTTGAAGGCTCATGAGGCCTTGTTCCCTACAGAGGCAGGGCCAGTGTCCTCAGAGCTGAGCTTACACTTAGGAGCGGAAGGGGTCTATGCCCAGCCCTCCACCTCTCCATGGTGGTCTCCTGTTGGTTGTCTCTCACCCAGGCAATAGAGTTGCTGAAGCTGCAGGCCAGGTTCATACTTTCTCCCTGGCTCTGAGCTTTGAAATAGGTCAGTAATTTCCATTTTTTTCCATGTTAAAGTTTTTTAGACCTGTGAGATAGTATAACTTCACATTGTGGGTTTTGCAGCTGGTACCCGGTAAGGTATTTGAAGTCACTAGGTTGGAAGGCTCTGAATGGAAGAGGACCAGCTGTAGCTGTCCTCTCTTTTTGTTTTACACTGTATTTGAGCTGTAGATTACCCTGGTCATTGAGACCTTAACCAACTTCTTTTGAGATTTTGTAGGGTGTGATTGTTTTTTTTTTTTTTTTGAGAACAGAATGACATTTGCCAAGTTCAATATAGCTACTTTGCAAATTAATGTCATAGAGAAAACCAAAAGTGTAACAAATTTATAGACAATAAAACAAATCCCTATATTTAAGAGCAAAATTTTGATGTAAAAGTTTCTTTTTTAACTACTTTTTATTGTAAAAATTGAATGTTTTCTGTCATCCTGCAATATTTTGTTTTTTATGAACTCTTGGCTTTGTTACTCCAGAAAAAAACTGCATGTGAAATAGATTCACAAACAGCAGGGGGCAGCAACAGTCTAGGAAGCAGATTTGCACCGGGCCATAAAGCTTTTTGTAAGAAACAACTATTTGGAGCTTGTTTGGAGAGTCTAGCAGGGTGTGCAGTTACTCCACGCAGGGTCAGCTTATCGGGCGGCTGTCTTCTCACACTACGTGCCAGTAGAAGGCAGCCTCTGGGAGCCAGGAGGAACTGTGGGGAAGGGACGCCCACAGGGCCAGCCAGCTGAGCGGCTTCAACCCTGGCCCTCATGTAACAGGTGTAGCCAGGAATAGCTGTATGTAAAGATATACTTGGCCCCCTTTATTTTATCTATCTCCTAAAATTAAAAGCTGAGGCAAAACCTAAAATAATAATCTACACTTAGGGCAGATTTTTGATAGTGCTTAGAATATCTCATTCTTCATTCTTTGTTTTTTAACTTGGTTTTTTTTTGTTTGTTTTTTTTAATACTAGGAATTGAAATTAGGACCTTGTGCTTGCTAGGCAGGTGCTATGCTGCTGAGCTACATCCCTGACCTTTTTTTTTTTGAGACAGGGTCTTGCTACATAGTTTAGGGTGGCCTTGAACTTGTGGCAATCCTGCCTCAGCCTCCTAACTACTGGTATTACAAGCATGCACCACCATGCCCAGCCAGATTATTTTGTTGCTGAGTTTTGATGTACTAGTTATTATACTGAGATATATAACCTTTTCCTCTTTCTATACTGGGTTTCTGTTTAACATACTTTATAATTACCTCGCAATTGCAGTTTTTCCTTCCCCTGTTCTGTGCGCCTCCCTCGATAAATGCATAGTAGTCTTTGTTTCATTAGCCATTTAACCGTGTCATTTCTTCTCCATCAGTTTGTTTGTGTTTATTTTTTTGGTACTGGGAACTCACCTGCCTGCTTGCAAGGCAGGTGCTTATGCCACTGAGCTAAATCCCCAGCCCCTTTTCCATAATCAGTAGGAAAAGGCCCATTTCTTCCCATGTCGTGCCTGTTTCCCTGTTCCCCTCTTCTGTACTCCCTTTTCACCTGCTTTGACTTGCTCTGGTATCTCCTGGGGTGCCATGGCCATTGATCTTATGTACACTCTCCCTCATCCTCAGTGTCCTTCACTGCCTCGTCCACCTGATGAGCCTGTGCTAAACCCCACAGGGCTCCCCAGGATAGAGCTCAGGTGTCATCTTTAGGGTTCTCTCCCTGTTCTTCTCATGCAGAGTTGGAGGTTTCGTTCCACAGACTGCATAACACTGTGCTTCTCCACTGCTTTTTATCTCTAAATAACATAGTAAGTTAGTATCACAAATCATGTTTTTTACTTCAATTGGTTGGCTCCTTCTAAATGAAATATAAAAATATAAATGCAGTTTATTTGACCTTTCCGGAAAGATAGATAATAGAAGGAATCTGCTTGTTTTTTTTTTTTTTTTTTTTCTTAATCGGTACCGGGGATCAAACTCATGACCTTGCGCTTGCAAGGCAGGCACTTATGCTACTAAGCTAAATCCCCAGCCCTGCTTGTTTGCT
>PVLA01006940.1:0-113958 GCA_004027455.1 Hydrochoerus hydrochaeris
ATAACTGCATGTATGTTTGAGTGTGTAAAATAGATGACCATATTGCTGAATCTTTGTTGGATCTTTGAGCAGAACTGTTTGTAGTCTGACTGTTTGAATATTTACTATGTACCCTTTAACTTTGTAACTTGAACAACTACATCCAGGATGACAGTACGTAATTTATAAATTACTGATTTCTTAGTGGGGCTTTTTGTCAATCTCCTTTTTCTTTCTTTCTTTTAGAATTCTGTATTGTTGTTACCTTTTTCTGTTTTTTTTCCTTCTCTTTAAATAAAATTTTAAAAATGTATAATTGCTACTGTAAAAAAAAGAGGAAATAGGAAGCGCTATAAAAGCTATAGCTGCATGTATGTTTAGGTGTGTGGGATTGATGACCATATTTCTAAGTTTTTGTTGGACTGTTGAACAGATCTGTTTGCACTCTCACTGCTTTAGTGTCCACTTTGTGTGCTTTAATTTTGTAACTTGAATAACTTCTAAAAGAACAGTATGTAATGTATCAACTAGTGACTTCTTACTGTTTATCTTCTTTTCTTGAAGTTCTATAATATTTCTACCTTTTTCTTGTTTTTTTTCCTGTTTAAATAACAAAATGTATAATTGGTATTGTAAAAAAGAGAAAATAGGAAGTGCTATAAAAGATATAACTGCATGTATATTTATGTGTGCAGGATTGTTACCCATATTTCTTAGTTCTTGTTTGATTGTTGAACAGATGTTTGCAGTCTCACTGCCTGAGTGCCCATTTTGTGTGCTTTAATTTTGTAACTTGAACAACTATTTCTAAAAGAGCAATATGCAATTATCAACTAGTGATTTCTTACTGTTTATGTTTTTTTGAAATTCTGTAATATTTCTCTGCTTTTTCTGTTTTATCCCTTTAAATAAAAAAATTTTAAAAAAATGTATACATCAAAAGATAATAAAGACAAACTACAGAATGGGAGAAATATTTCAAATCATATCTGTGATAAAAGTACATTATCTAAAATATCTAAAGAAATTTTATAATAACTCACTTAATGGACAAAAAAATTTGTATAGACTTTCTCCAAAGAAGATACACAAATGGCTAATAAACACATAAAAATATGAATAGCCTATCATTAGGAAAATGCAAATCAAAACTACAATGAGATCCTGCTTTGCACTATAAAAATAACTTTTAAAAAGAATAATAAATGTTGATGAAAAGTAGAGAAATGAACTCTCATATATTACTTATATAAAATAATGGAAAAGTTTAGTGCTTCCTTAAAAAAACAAAACACAGAGTTGTCATTTAACCCAATAATTTCATACCTTAGGCATGTACACAAAAGAATCCAAAAATCTACATTAAAACAAAAGCTTGTACAAGAATATGCACAGCAACATTACTTTTTTGTTTTCTGCAGGATTTAAAATGAACTATTTATGGAATTTTCTTTTTGTATTTGCTATTTTTAAATTTTTTTAAAAATAAAGAATAAAAATGCATAAAAATGATCATACAGAATTTTGAAACAAAGTAATAGATTAAGGATGGTTAATAGATTGTGTATTTTTATTTTCAAAGTAATTGTTGAGATTACAAGATATAGGCATGAGAAAAATATGTACTTCTGAGAAGAAATACAAATAGCAAATAGAACATGAAAAAATGTTCAACATCACTTGTCATTTGAGAAAAGTAAATTAAAAACAACACTGAGGTTCCATCTTGCTCCAGAAATAATGACTGTCATCAAGAAATAAAACTAACAAACACTGGTGGGGCTGTGGAGAAAAAGACACTCTTCTGTTAGTGGTCTCTACTGTTAGTGGGAGTGTAGACTGGTACAGCTATTGTGGAAATCAGTATGGAGATTCCTCAAATAACTAGGATTGGAAATCCCATTCAAACCAGCTATTCCCTTTCTGGTTATTTTCCCAGAAGAATTGAAAATGTCATACAACAACAATATATGTACACTTATATTTATAGGAGCACAATCTATAATAGCTCAATCTTGGAAACAACCCAAATGCCTATCAACCAAGGAATGGGTAAAAAAGATTTGTTTTTTATACAACAGTATAAAAATATATAGCTATAAAGAAAGATAAACTCAAGGCTTTTATAGGTAACTGGATGTAACTTGAGACCATACTGATAAATGAAATAAATCAGACTCATATGTCTAAATATCACATTGTCTCCCTAGAGTAAAAAACTGAAAGAGTAAATAAGATCCAAAGTGTACAATTGATATTGTGAAAGTAAAAGTGAAAGAAACTGCTGAAAGGAAAGAAAAACTGGGATAGTGGAAAGGAGAAAAGAAAGAAAAGATTATATATATCTATGTGTGTATATATATAGAAATTTATATGGTACATAACTATACTATTAATCTGTTAGTTCATCAAAAAGAATAGTAGCATTATTTTAATAATCAAAAAGTGGAAATAACCCAAATGTCCCTCACTGGATAAACAAATGTGTTATGTCTATAAAATGGAATACTGTATAGTCATAAAAAGAAATATTTATATATGCTAAAACACAGACGAACCTTGAAAATTAAGTGGAAGAAGCTATAAATAAAAAACCCATGTGTTACACTTATATGTTACACTTTAATGAAATGTCCAGAACAGGCAAATCAATGGAGACAGAAGGGCAATTAATGGTTGCTAAGTGTTCGGGGTTTAGGGAAGAGAGATGAGAATGATTGCTTCCTAGGTAAATTTTTTTTTTTTTTTTGGCTGGTGTGATACAATATTTTGGAGTTAGATAAAAGAAATGGTTGCACAATATTATAAATGTACTAAAAGCCACTGAATTCTGTATTTTATAACCAGCGATTATCTTATGTGAATTTTACTTCAATTAAATTCAAAAGGAATCCTTTTTAAACCCAGAATATAGTCCTAAACATTATAAAAATTTCAAAGTTTTTCTTTTTCATATTTGGGTCTGTAATTTACTTATAATTGATTTTTGTGTACTGCATAAGGAAGGGAGGTCCATTTCATTTTTTAAAAAATGTGGACTGCCTATGGTTCCAGAATCTACAGTATAAATTCTGCAATATGCCAATTGTCCACATGCATAAGTATTTTGGGCTTTATATTATGTTCCATTCATGTAAATACACTGATAATGAATTTCATAACATTATTACTAAGTCCTGATATTTGGTAAAGCAGGTTTTTCTGTATTTTTCTTTTGATTCATGAGTACCTTGGTTACTTATGGCCTTCTGCATTTCTATTCTATATATATTTTAGAAATAGTTTGAAACGTTTACCCCTTTTAAATTAAATAAATACCCACACACCCTTACAAACTGCTACTATTATTTTTCTGTGGTGGTAGGGATCTCATATTGCTAGGGTTTTATTTCATTTCCTATGTTTGTATGAAAAAGTTTTGAAGGATACCCTTTAAAATGATAAAAGTGTTACCTCTGGGGAAGTGTGGGCACAAATAAGTGTGAATAGAGAGGGTGGCTAATCATGGATGTTAATCCTATGTTCATTTCATTCTATTTTTTAATAAGGAAAATGCGTTTGTGTATTACTGGCACACTAAAAAGTTCAGTAATGAAAATGATAGCACAAGCTACTTCAAAAAATAGAAAGTGTTTAATACATTCAACAACCAGACAGAAGTAAAAAGATAAACATGAAAAAAGTATATTTTGCGTGTAGTGAATAAACAATAATCATTTCCTTAATAATGAGGAAGTAGAAGCAGCCACTGAATTTTGGTAGTATAAACTACCTTTGAGACAGAAAATAACAATGGAATGAAAACATTAAGGGAAATGATTTTAAATAGAAATGACAGTTGTTTATCCTTGGTGGCTTTTTTCATGTTATGAGAAACAAGAGAAGAGAATAGGGGAAATAAAGAGTTAAGAGCCAAGTCTGAGAATTTCAATTTGGCCATTCATATAAGGGAATCAAGAGACGAACCACAGGTTTATCAAGAAATCCACAGTGTGTATCTACCTAGAGTAGCAAAACTTGTAGTGGATTAAGTCACACAATGAGAAGAAATGCCACATCACTTCCAAAAGCAATGTTCCTACTTTTAGGGAAGTAATCTGTATTCCTTACTATCTTATGCCACTTCTAGCATGAAGAAAACAATTGTCACAGCTGATCTCAAACTCTCTGTAGATATGCAATGTAATTTCAATTGTGAATTATTAAACAACTGAATCTTCATTATGGGAAATTGTAGTGGGAATATATACTGTAGTTTCCTAGGAACTGTGCTGATCATTAGCATTGCTTTTCTGCCCTAAATCTAATTTCAATGAGTGGGCAGATACTTTTTAAAAAAAACAACAGAGAACATATTATCAAAATCAGAAAATACCACCAGAAGGTGACTACTCTTTTTTAATGTAATATTATTTTGAATTGCTTATCAATACTAATAAAATAAATATGTATTTGATGACAAGGAAATTTATAAATGAGTATACATTTTCCCATCTAATCATTATTTTATTAGGTATAATTTTTGTTTTAAAAATATTTAAACAGGAGCTGGGGGTTTAGCTCAGTGGAACAAGGGTCTGCCTGGCAAGTGCAGGGTTGTGAGTCTAATCCCTGGTACCAATAAAATAAAATAAAATAAAAAACAACATAAAAGTTGCAAGTCTAGTTATCTTGATTTCATTTTAGGTAACTGGAGAATAAATTTATAAAAAGTGGAGTGAGTCTTCCAAAGCAACCATAAACACAGAAATATAGCTTCAGCAGTTATAATTTGTCAGTATTTGTGGCAGAAGCTTTTAGAGTCCTTGCTCAGATTGGTAGCAGGTCTGCCATTTATACCTTTTTCTAGCAATTTCTGTTTAGAGATCTTTAAGACAGGTTATATTTTCTAAAAATCCTACTATACATTTAAGTATTCAATGTAGAATCTGAATAATAAAAGTTGATTACATAAGAATGTCTGAAGGAAACTGACCACCACTGTCATGACCTAGATCACTCCAAACCCACCCTCAGCACAGCTGCATTCGGTGACTCATAGCATTATCAGTCCCTGCCACTGATATCAACCATTCCTTCTTAACACTTTCCTAAGCCTTGTCCTTGGACAACTATTATATCTTGTGTTTTCTCAAGCGTGGTTCTTGGCAAGCAGCCACAATCCCCTTTCATTAATCCTCTCTCCCCATAGTCAACAGGAGAGAATCCTTTCTGGTCACCATGCCAGTAAGGTCCCTGTCAAGATTGTTCTGAAATAAATATGTACTGTTGAGCTTATACATTTGTTTCTCTTCTTTCTTTTTTTAACAATGTCTACATGGGTTCTTTCAGAAAACATGTACGTTCTCAGAGCTTGTGATACTGATCCTTAAGAGGCTACTACTACATGCAACAAAAATTATATTAAAGAACAATATTGTCAAACATATTCATTCCATAAATTTGGCAAACTGCATAAAATTCTTGTGACAAAATAAAATGATTTTAATAGGCATAAATAGAATTATATATTAGTTAAGCAATTGGAACCAATAGAATCTTAGCTTGTATGTGGAATGGCCTATCCTAGAAAGAAGTTTTAGGAGTAACTTGAATAAAAGCATGCTTAACACACCTGCAGGTGACAGAAGTTAAAAAAGATTGATAATATACTGGATGACTGTGGCACAGATTTTAGAAAGATCTCCTTAGTAGACTGACATGGTAAATCTAACAAAATGAAATTTACCAATACATGTGCAGATCTGAATTTGTTAAAATGATATAATCCATGTGAATTTATGATTCATATTTATAAACAAAGCCATCCTAGATAGCAAACATATGAAGTATGAAGGCCTAGAAGCACAGGAAGGAGACAGATCTTGTAGAATCTAGCAGATCATTTTAAGAAGTTTTTGTATTATTCTAAATATACTGAAAATCCATTAAAGTGCAAATAGGGAAGTGATGTGACTTTATTTTAAAAATTCACAATGGTTGTGAGGTGAGGAGTAAACTGAATGAAGACAGAGGTGAGACTGATGATACAAACCTCTTTAAGTAAGAAAGGGAAAGACGCCAGTGGATTAGACTAGGTTGTTCTCTGGAAATTTATCAAGTGAAGTAAAAGTTACCAATAAGACTCACAGTATTCAAAATGGGATGTAGAGTAGCAGCATACTTTTTCATTTTATGAGAATACTAACAGTTATATAGTACCCTATAAGTTCACTGATAAATATTTTCCTCAAAGGCATGGTCTAGGCCAATTTAAAAACACGGTATCTAGCAGAACGGGATGTATCTACTAGTATCAGAACAAGTACTTGGTGAATGAGTAAATAAATGTTCATAAAACAAAAGGAAAGATAATTATTGACTGAATTCATGCAATGTTTAATGGAGAAGACTGAAAGTCTTTCATGGAGGAGGTAACTTCAGCTGATACCCTTCTGGAATGGGTCAATAATATTAATCATCTTCCCAGAGGAGCTCACCACCTGCAAAAAATTATGAATCAGGATAGGTGGGGATGGCATAGCTCAGTTATAGAATGCTTGCCTAGCATGCATAAGGCCCTATGTCTGGTATACAGTACTGGAAAAAAAAATGAAAATAAATTAAGAACATTGATTTTGGCTTTAAAAGATGCCTAAAAGTTTAACAACAAGAAGAAAGAATTATTCAGTGGAGAAAAGGAGAGAAGAAATGTGAAGGGAGTATTATGTATGTCAACCCTAGAGGGTTGAATCAGAATTAGTGATTATGTTAAATGTTTTTATTTTCTTATTAGATATGCAAACACTTATGAAGTCATAATGGGTTTTAATACTGTTATTTTTCCTAGTTTGGAGGAACTGGAGCTTAAAAAGGAAAAGCAATTCACTTAGTATAACACATAATTAATGTAACTGAAACTGACTCAGAAGTTTGTTAAGCACAATGCTTATTGCCTTACAGATTTCAAAAAGTACTGTGCTATTTATTAAATCAGCTTTAATGATATTAAGCTTTGTAAACAATATATGAAAACATATTAGTCCAAATAATAAATACTATGAATTCAACATACATACATAATGAGTACAAGTTGAGTTTCACTTATCTGAAATGTATGGGAATATAGGTATTATAGATTTTGAAGTTTTCTGGATGTTGGAATATTTGCATAGACTCTACTGGTAGAGCACCCATAATCCAAAATGCTACAAAAACTGAAACCATGTCAGCACTAATATGATATGCAAAAGGTTTTGGATTGTGTAATAATCCAAATTTTTAGGATAGAGATGATTAACTTGATACTACCCAATACTATCCAATAGTCATAGTAGAAAAAAAAAAAACAGGCACTCTAACAAGTCTATATATTTATTAACAACTACAGCAGTGATATAAAAATTTCTTGGTATTTCTAATTCTAATTTTGAGAAAAATTCTTAAATTAAAAAATTTTACTGTGGTAAAGCACACATAAAATTTGCCAACTTTATCATTTTAACCATATAGTTAAATTTTGATTCATTCACAACATTATACATTCATTTCTGTAAAACATTTATCCTGATAATATTGCTGCTATGAAAGCAGGAATGCCAATATTTTCTTTAGACTTACTTTCAATCGTTTTCAGTCTATACCCAGAAATGGAATTACTGGATCATATGGTAATTCTGTTTTTAATTTCTGTGAGGAATCACCATATTGTCCTCCAAAGCAGCTGTACCACTTTACATTTTTATAAACAGTGCAAAAGGGTTAAATTTTTATCCAGCTTTGTCAATGCTTGCTATTTATCTAATCTTAACTAATAGGTATAAAGTAATATCTCATTATAGTTTTGATTTTGATTTTTCTAATGATTAGTGATATTTTAGTATATGAGTAGTAATAGTTTTGTTTCTTATTGGTATTGAGTATATCTAATTTGGAGAAGTGTCTATTTAAATCTTTTGCACACTTTTAGTTTGGTTTTTGTTGACATTTTTAGGAGCTCTCTGGGTATTAATGTATTGCCAGAAATACATTTATGAATGTCTTCTTTCATTCTGTGGGCTGCCATTTTAACTTTGTTGATAGAATCTTTTGATGAACAAAGTTTTTACAATTTCATGCACTCTAAGTTGTCTATATTATATTTCTTATGCATTTAGAATCACATCGAAGACACCAAACCATTTGCAGATCTAATGTCAGGGGGCTTTTGTCTTATATTTTCCTGTAAGAGTTTTATTGCATTAATTTTTACACTAGATCTTGGTTTAATTTTTAGTTTATTTCTGTATACTAGATAAGAGTTCAGCTTCATCTTCTTGAATGTGAATATGCAATTTTCTTAGCACAATTTGTTGAAAAGACTATTTTCCCCACTGAACAGTCTTAGCATGCTTGTCAAAAACCATTGGACCATATATGCAAGGATTTTATCTATAAGGATTTTACTCTAAAGGCAGATACTGATCAAAATTCTTTTGAAATATTTGCCCCATTCCTCAGCAGAAAGTCTTACTCTTGTTCACTTTGGTATCATTGATTATAGTTAATAACCAGGGCTTAAGCCTTTGTCATCTACAGATAGATTTTCATGCTTATGCAATAGCTATGCTCCAAGCTATTGGCCACAGTTTGTATATTTAACAACAAATATTGTTTCAAAAGTTTCATGGGAAAATAAGGTTTCATGGAAAGGATTGCACCAGACAGTTTCAACCACTGTCCTTTCAGAGAATGGACTCATGCATACAGATTTCTGAACTAACCCTGCTCCTATAATTTTAAACCATATCAGTGGACTAAGTTTGGATTTCCAAAACTATTTTTAGTTTAGAAGAGCTTCATAAACATACTATGCCAATGCCCAGCTGAATGAGAATTAATTATATAGGACTGACAATATGTATGGTTGAAAAATAAAGAAGGAAATTTCTTTTCCTATTTGTTTGGAATATTATTGAAGCTGGTTATTTTAAATGTTCTATTTCTTAGATATATCAGAAAACTCTTTTTCTTAAGTTTTTTTAACCAATATAATTTAATAGCTCTGATTTTTAATCTAAAATGAAACATTTAAAATGATACTTCTACTAAAATGAATCATTTAAAACGATACATGAGTCTCAATCCATCAGAATTCAGACATTATTTGGACATCTTATGTTTCTTGACAATATAGTTATGCACACAGATTTAATGAGAATGTCTTCCTTTTTAACAGAATATAATTAGACAAATTATACAACTAAAGCCTTATCTATAGTGTGCACTTGAGAAGGGTGTTCATCTTATCAGATTTTATTTTACTACTGCTTTGAAATTTGGCTATACTTTTAAAGGCAATATCTACAAAGCCCTCTGAGGGACACTGAGCTGGTACCAAGACTAGAGGATCTCAGTCATACATGTGGTAAGGAAGGTCACATACATGTAGAAATTAAATTTTGGTAACTTGGACAAAAAAGGGATTAATTCTAAATTATAGGCAGTGCAGATGAAATATGAAATTTTTAGGCATAATGTATTTTTTTAATCTTGGGATATCAAAAATAAGAGATTTTAGAAGATCTGATATTCCTTACAAAAACTTCAGATAAAAGTTTGTTTTGTAGCCTCAATACAGTATTTGTAAAACCAGCTCAAGGGAAGCTATGTGGAAAACTAATATTCTTGTCATACCTGTGTAAATAAGCCAAATGTAAGGCGCGTTTTGTTTTGTTTTGGTGTTGGGATTGAACCCAGGGCTTCATACTGCTAGGCAAGCACACTAACACTGAGCTCCTTCCTGAGTCCCAGGCTGTCTATATATTGATATGCTTTATTATTATGTATTTATAGAGTATACTGATTACATTCATTGTGGGTAGCAGATATATAAAATATACCCTAATTCCTTGTGTTCTCCTTCAGCATTCCTCCTCCCATCTCAAGATTCCTTTCCCATTTACCAAATATATACCACCCTATTTTCTATTGTCTATTCTTTCTCTTGCTCTTTAGATTATTTATATTGTGGGTTTCTCAGATAAGAGAAGTTATGCAATATTTAGGATGTGTATCTGATTTATTTCACTTAACATTATGGTTTCAAGGTGCATTTATTTTCCTACAAATGACTCACATTTATCTTTTTTAAGGGTATTTTATCATATATATTTTTTTTATCCATTCATTTGTTAGCCATTTCCAAGATTTCACTATTTTGAGTTGTGCTACTATATACATGGACATGTGTATATCACTATAATATGACTTCTTTAACTTTTTCAGGAAGACATCTAGAAGAGTAACTAGGCTTAAAGAAATTTTTAATTTTAGTGTTCTGAGAGCTCTCCATATTGATTTCTAAAGTGGTGGTACTACAATCCCAGCAACAGTGTAGAAGGTGCTCCCTATTCTGCCCTGCAGTCTTGCTAGCATTTGTTATTGTTTGATTTTTTAGTGGTAGCTATTCTTTCTGGAGTAAGATGAAATCCTAGTGTTGTTTTAATTTCCATTTCACTAATGGTCAGAGATGCTGAACTATTTTCATGTAGGTACTGGCCAGGCCTACTTTTTCTCAGAAGTGTTTATTCAATTTAAATGTCCCAATTTGAAAGCCTGATTCATTTTGAGTTGTTTATATATTGTATTCTGGATATTAGTCTTCTGAGGCATAGCTGGTAAAAAATTTTCCCATTGTATAGGCTGTCTCTTCAGTCTGTTGGTTATTTCCTTTGTTGTACAGAAGCTTTTTAACTTGATATTAACCCTATTTGTTGATGTTTGATTTTTTTTGTTGTAAAATTGGAGTTATTGTGAGAAAGTTCTTGCCTATGTTTGCCTTGAGGGTTTTGCTTTTTTATTTTCCAGATTATGTGTTTCTCTTTTAAAATCTAGGCCTTAGATCCATCATGATTTTATTTTGGTACATGATGACAGATACAGGTCTACATATGAATCTCCATACAACCATTATTCCAAGTACCATTTGTTAAAGAGACTATCTTTTCTCCAACATATATTTTTGGTTCCTTTATCAAAGATCAGATGACTGAATGTGCCTGAGATTGTTTCTGTGTCTTCTGTCCTGTTTCACTGATTTGCATATTTGTTTTTGTGCCAGTATCATGCTATTTTTATCACTATAGCTTTGTAACGTTGTTTGCAATCTGGGACTGTGATGCTTCCTGCCTCCTGTTTTTTTTTTTTTCCCCTCTTTTTTTAACCAGAATTGCTTTTGCTATTCTGCATTTCTCCTGGTATTATATGAATTTTAGGATTGTTTACTGTAGTTTTGTAAGGAATGATGTTGATATTTTGATTTGGACTGCATTAAATCTATATAGCAGTTTTGGTAGTTTGGCCATTTTGACATAGGTTCTGCTTTATTTTGGACTACCTTTACATTTTTGGACAGCTTTCTTGATTTTCTTCTGTGTACTCTGGTATTTATTAAGGTTTTTCACTTCGTTAGGTTAATTCCTAAATAATTTTTCTTGAAGCTATTTTGAGTATTTTTCCCCTTTCTTCATGTTGGCTTCATTCTTGGTATGCAAGAAAACTAATTTTTGTTTAATGATTTTATAATCTGTTACATTGCTGAATTTGCTTATTAGTTTCAGGAATCTTCAGTGGAAGTTTTTGGGTCTTCTGTGTAAAAGGATCATGTCATCTGCAAAAAATGTTAGACTTCTTCTTTTGCTATACAAATCTTTTTTATTTCTTTCTCTTGCCTGATTGCTCTGGCTAATGTTTTGAGTACTACATTGAAAAAGAGTAACAATAGTGGATATCTTTGTCCTGTTATTGATTTTAAAGGGAGTTTTCAGTGTTCTCCCATTTAATTTCAAGTAGTGGTGGTTTTGTCATAAAGGGTTTTATCAGACTGACAGAACATCCTCCTATACCTATTTTCTTTAGGTTTTCTTTTTTCATAATCATGAATAGATAATGGATTTTATCAGAAGTTTTTTACTGTCTATTGAAATGATCATGTCAATTGTCTCCTTACTTCTGTGGTGTATTACATTTGTGATTTGTGTATGTTGAAAGATCACTGCAGCCTTGGCATGAAGCCTACTTGGTCATGATGTATGATCTTTTCAGTAATTTGCTGCATTCTGTTTGCCGGCGTCTTGTTGATGATTTATGCAACTTTTCATTAAAGAGTTTTGTTTGTAGTTTTCTTTTTTAGTTGGGTTTTTGTCTTGTTTTGGAATAAGGGTACTGCCAGCTTCCTGGAATGAGTTAGGTCAGCTATATTTTCCAGTGATAAAAAACATCTTGAGATCACAAAGATATTAGAATACCTTGATAAGTATACCCAGCATAATCTGTTCTTTTCATAGTCTTACTAGTTTATAACTCAAGAAGTTCCTATCTATACAAATGCAAATAAATTTTGTCCTGAGGAGCACATGATTATTGTTCTATGAGTATATACAAAGATATGCATTTATTTATGAATTCATTCCATCTTTCATGACTATTCATGTCTATGTCCTCTGAGTTTTTTGACCTGATATAATAGTTTTCTAGTTTTCTAGTTCATGTTAAATAAAATCTTTGACATGCAAATATTTTATATATGTATGAGAATTATGTCTTTATCTTTACAAATTATCCTTAACATGTATCACACTGTATTCTCCAAAGTATTGGTTTAATACTTTTATATTTAAATATTTTCCTCATTCACTCCTGGTTATAGCTCAAAGCTTTTTTGGCTCTATCACTACACCTGAATAGTAACCACATTTTATTGTTTATAATCCTTATAATGTACAGCACATTTTATCTCAAGTATTTCAAACCAAGGTTTAAAAATCCCAGTTCTCATTTAAAATTATCTACTCATTTTCTGGAATCCACCCCCCCCACTTTGATTACAGTACAGTAATCAAAAGTGTTCATCTTTCAAATGGACTGCATATACCTTAATACAAATTCAGCCACAGGTATTTCTATGATTTCAATCATTTAGAGTTTCAATTTTCTCACAAGCAAAATGAGAATGTATTTAAGAGCTGATGTTTGCAAAATGTGTAGAAGTGACTGACATTCATCATTATTATTTTAATATACCAAAATCTTCATGAACAGACACAGAAAAGCCCCCCAAACATAAGCTTGTATAGTTATTAATTTTCTGACCAAAACTTTGTAGAGTGCTTCTGGGCATTTGTAACAGTGTCATTTATTTCCAGGCAGGTTTTCTTTAAAGATTCAAATAAATGGTGTAGGAGGACAGATTATTTTCAGCTGATTATGTGGATTTGCCATAGTTTTCTCCAAATCCTTCATTAATAGAAAATCACCAGTTCTTCCTGAGGCAAGCAAAAGATTTTGTCTCATACAGTATGGGTTGGAAAGCATGATTTTTGTTCTGGATTTCTCTAGAATACTTAATTTCCTTTTTTAAAAATGAATTTTATTGGTATTTGTGATGTAAGGATCACATTCATCATAGGCAATTAGCCCATACATAATATATCTTGATACTTTTTCCCCATTTGTCTCCCTTCTCTTCAACCTTTCTGTCCTTCTTTACAAAATCTTTGCCTCCATTTGTTTTTAAAATTCTTTTTTTCTCTGTTCCTTCTCCTCTCCTTTTTTTTCCCTCCAATTTGAATATTTCTTCTACTTAACCAATATCTGAATCCATTTTGGTCTTTATTTGTGCTTTTGGTTTCTCATAAAAAAAGAATGAGGTATTTAAACGTGTTTATTTCACTTAAAAGTTTGTTCTCAAGATGCAACTATTTACCTAAAAATGTTTTAAGTTTATCCTTCTATATGGCTGAGTAGTGCTCCATTGTTCATAAAAACCACATTTTCTATATTCATCCATCTCCTGATAAGCACCAGGGGTGTTGCTAAGATTTAGCTAGTAAGAACTGTGCTGTTATAAACAAAAGTGTGCACATATCACTATGGTATGCTCTTTTAACTCTTTTGGGAAAATATCAAATGGAACTTCTCATTTGAGTTTTTGAGGAATCTCTATTATGATTTCCATATTGGTTGTACCAGTTTATACTCCCACCAACAGTGAAGAAGGGTTCCTTTTTCCCCACAGCCCTGTCAATATCGGTTATTGGCTAATTTCTTGACAATAGCCATTCTTTCTAGATAGAGATGGAACCTCAATGTTGTTTTAATTTGCATTAAATGACCAGTGAGGTTGAACATTTTTTCATGTATATATTTTCTGTTTGCATTTCTTCATCTGAGAAGTGTCTATTTATTTTAGATGCTCATTTTTTGACTGGTCTTTAAATTTAAGTGGTCTGATTGTTTTGAGTCTTTCATATATTCTAGATATAGTCATTTATCTGAGGAATAGCTGGTAATATTTTTTCCCATTCTGTAGGTTATCTCTTCACTTCTTTGGTGGTTTCTTTTGCTTTGCAAAAAGTTTTTAATATGATGAGATACCAGTTGTTGATTCTTTGTAATATTTCCTATGCAATCCAGATTTTGTTTCTAAAGTCTTTGCCTACACCTATGTCTTCAAGAGTTTACATATTTTATCTAGAAACCTTAATGCCTGTTAGTGAGTTGTATTTTCTATTGTATATCTCCAAGGGTATCTTCTTTCTTTGTCTTAAATTCATCTTCTGTCTGTCATTATGACTTGGACTTTCGAACCCATCAGTTGTATTCAGACTGTAAAGCACAAACGGTTGTCTTCAGGTTTATACACAGTCTTCTTGAAAAGATCTTCATGATTATTTTCTAAACACAGAGAATTAAAGTTTTTTTCTTTCTCTTCCTCTTTTATGTCACATATTCCTACCTATATTCCTAAATCAGCTTTCTCATTTAAATATGAAACTTCAGGAACTCCTACTTGATATACTTTAGGTATTATTTAACCACTTAACAGTTTAACCTGAGTATCACTCAGGCAGCACATTTCTTTATATACTGATTATCCCAAGAATTGCTTGAGGAGGTGTCATTTCAACCAGTTGATTCTTATATTGAATAAATCTGATAAAATTGTCATTTTTACCTTTCTTGTTATATTATCTTACAAAGATTATTAAAAAAATATGTGATTTTGGTCATCTTGTGTTTAAAGAATTGGACCATAAGTGGTTGAGACCAATTTTCATCTCATTCATGAGATAGTACACATTAGTGAAAATGCTTTATTGGTTAAACAACAGTACATACTAACTTTACCACTAGTTTGTTTCTTAAAAAGTAATGTTACTGAAAGGCTGAGGGATAAGATATAGTTGAACCAAGGCTTTAGTAACTGATTCAAACAATGTGATCAAGACCCTTTATCTCTACCTTCCATTTTTCAGGACTGCTTCTTTACTGCTGATTCAATCATGGCAGAAATTCTTTTCAATGGTCTTAAGATGGGATTTCTTGGGGCTATGGGTGTATATATATATACAAACATATACATATATATGTATATATGTATACACACACACACACACACACACACACACATATATATGTATATATATATATATAGTTTTTTTTTGTTGCTCTTTTTTTTGAACTGGGTATTGAACTCATGACCTTGCAGTTGCCAGGCAGGTATTATGCTGCTGAGCCAGATTCCTGGCCCAAGGCTGTATATTTCTTCATTCTTATTTATTTATTTATTTATTTATTTATTTATTTATTTATTTTTCTTCATTCATATTTAGTAAGAAAGAGTCCCTAGTATTTAAAGGCAAAAAGTCTAAGAGGTGACACATATTGCCTCTGACTGGTTTAAATTATGTGGTCTTTGAACTAATAACAGTCGCTAGGCAAAATGAATATATTAAGTCAATGTATCCAAACTATGTAACTGGGAAATGAAATATAGTATTAGAAGAAGAAATGGGAATTGGCTGCTGGTGGGGCAGCTAACAAATAAGTATCATAAGAGGCATTTTCCATGTATTTTTATCTCTTGAAATAGCAAGTTGATGAGTTTTGCAATAAGAAATAATCAGATTACAAGTAACTATTAAAAAGTCAGTACATTCATCAACTTTCTTGATTACAAGAAGTAGAAAATTGAATTAGGAAAGTAGAGAAGTAATAAAAAGAAATTCTAGATGGTAAATTGTTTATGGGTTGAAACAATCTATTCATATTTGTATTATTTAGAAATTAAACACTAATATGAGAAACTATTTTTCCCTTTATTTTCTATTGTAAACTTCTTTCTTTCTTTTGAATCAATGCAGGTAAAAAGGTCACACACATAATATTCTTTGATGTATGGCTCATTTCATTTATCAAAGTACAAAAACATGAAAGTACTTACAATACTATCTGTTAAAATGATCAGTATTACTATTTACAAAGGAGTAAATATTACTGAATAAATACAAAGTTCTTGAGTGAAGCTGTTTGAGGGCATATGTTTGCTCTGGGAGAAAATTGGGCTTTGTTTGTTTTTTTGTCTTTGCAGTGTTTGGATTTGAACCCAGAGACTCACACATGATAGGCCATACTCTTCCACTGAGTCACACCGTATCTCTCTTTCAGGGCATATAGCTCTAACAGTTTAACAGCCATTCTTAATTAGTTCCTCCAGAGAATTAAATTCTAATAATTTAAGGCATCCATCAAATGTAATAACTAACTTTTCATTTATATATCTCCAGTAATACCAGTTATATTAAATAATTGGGAAAAATGAAGAAAAAGTACCTCAAATAATTTATGGTATACTAATATGAAGCTCAATGTGATAACTTAAAATGTTAGTTATGAATACAGAATCTTCTAGTTACTTTATGTTGAAAATCTGGAACAATTAATATAGTAGCTATGGCTGCCTTGCTCAAAGAGAATGTAAAAAGATCTTCAAACTGGTACATTTTGGAATATTTATAACAAAGCTATATCTGGAGAATTCACATAGTAGTTGTCAATTTAAATTCACTAATATTTCCACTAAGCAAGATTTAAATTTTTACTTGGCCTGTGACTAATCCAAGTTTATTTTTAATGAGGTATGATTTGTCAACTATATGGGTTGAAGTCTTCATTTGCTAGTATTCTCCTAAGAGATCACTGATGCAAAGTTACTGAGTTTTCTCCTCCAAATTCTGAGTGTTTTTCTTCCTAAGTATTCAAAGCCAAATCAGTATTTGTTATTCTGGTTTTTTGTTCCTTTACATTTTACACCCATAGCAATGGGTTGAGACTGACTTTCTCTTGGCAGTCATGGTCTTAAATATCACTTTGTAATGAATTATACCTATCAATTTATTCTTTTCTTGCATCAACTCTGAAAATGTTTATAAAGAGCATACAGTGAAGGAAAGTAAAATGAGATGAAAGTCAAGAGAAAAAAAACAAAGTTAATACAAATTAGATATTACTTTGTCCAATCTGTAGATTTTAAGACTCAAAGTGATTTTATCAAGAGATTATTTTAATTCAGGTAATTTAATTAAAGATAACCAATAAAAATGCTAAGAAAAAATTCCTGGAGCATTAAATTTCTTAAGTGTTATGACAAAAGCTTATTGTCACAATAAGCTTGATGACAGTAGAGCTCTTTAGCCATGAGAAGCTACTAAATTCCTTGTAGGACTATGCTTAAGGGCACTTTCATAGGAAAGTCCGACTAGAGATCCATCAAAACAAAACAAAACAAAACAAACCACACTTTCCATGATATGAATGTTTTAACCTGTCTCCAGAGATAGAAAGTAGGATGTATAGTTGGCAAATCATTAATGTAAAAGCCTCTTGTCTTACCCGTTCATCTGCACTGCCTGTTGCATGATGGGAATAATTGATGAGACCAGGGATGGGCTGCTCACCATGTGCCATGATAACAGCAATACTGGTGTAGAATGGATGCTTCTAATGCACAACACATAACAATTATGAATACAGTGACAGGAAAACACTATACAAACAAAATGACTAAAAGAAAAACAGGTGAAAACATGAAATAATGACATGCCAAAATTTTCTACATGTAGAATGATAAAATCAGTGTAGATTTAAAATGCTACAGGATTTTTCCATAAGAGAGAAAATGATGATACTTTTTACTCTTAAGAGAAAAAGAGAAAAAAAAGTGATGATTTTTAAAATGAACTTATTTCACCAATTAGTTGCATTAAAAATTATATGCAGCTTAAATACTTACTAATATCAAGTAAGGACTTAATGAGTCAATGAATGATCTGGAGAAATGAAATCATGCAGTCTTCAGTAAAGGCACCATTTACTGGTTGCATGAATGGGTACTTGAAAAGATTTCTCTATTATTCTAATGCATAGATTCTCAATAAAATCCTTACTGTGTTCATAGCCAAAATATGTGTATAATCTATAAAATGCTACAAATTACTTTATGTAGCAATTACATTATTCAACCTATGTGCCTTCCAGTCAGTGGACAATTATCTCTTAGAAGTGATATCTTTCTAGAAATTAAAATAGACCAAGTGATTTTTACTAGGCATGAGTAGTAAATCATATTCTGTGACTTTAAGATGATTAAATTTACTCAAACACCTCATGGTACTATATTTATTCCCAGAACTGTATAGAGAGTATTTATAATACTTTGGTACTATCCTAATATTTATTATTTTATTAAGTTACAATGCAAATATATCCATTTCTCTATAGCACTAGGGTAATCTGTCATGTAATATTTGAATAAGTGCTTAGTAAAGGAGAATTCCACAACTGTTTACAAGTTACATCTTTAAAAAAATTTAGTTTTTTCCAACTCATTTCTTGAATCATCTAAGGTCTTTTAATTTCAGTTTTGTACTTCTTAAAATTTTGTGAAGTTTTAATGTTCTGAATATACAAACACTGTTTAAGATGTACACAAAAATGATAGCTTCAAAGAGCTCTTGAATGTCACATTGTTTATTACTGTAGTTATAGCTTTAATAGTAATAATAGTATTTTTAATGCCTTAAAGCACAGAACAAACTGCAGTACCTACAAGGAATCTGCTTTAGGAACAAAACAGTAATAGAGTACACTGGATTGCTCAATGATTTTTACTTTTTTTAGGCTTCCTTAAAGAAGTATGGAATTTCAAGGATGGAATGGAAACAGGAATGAAATCAGTACATTCACCTGTGGGTACTTTAGCTCTCAGCCTCTCTCAGCAGGCTTACCTTGGCAGCGATTGCTGCTGCAGTTATATGTGAGGATGAACTATCTTCTGTTGAAGCAACACCACTGTCTTTTTTCTCCTCTTCCTCTTCTTCACACTGAACCCCTTTGTCTTCTGTCTGTTTATGGGGGCTGGTTGTGGGAGGAGGGGAAAGTGGAGGTGGTGGGGAAGGTAAATCTTCAAGTTCATCATGTACCTCCTTTACTTTTACAATGGCATCACGTAAAAGGTCAATGGCATGAGGTAGAGCTGGCAGTATGAACTGAAAGCATTCCTGTCCATAAAAGGAAGAAAAAAGCAAAGAAGAAGATGAATTCTTTTTCTAGACTTACAAAATGATGACAGCCAAAGTGAGTCTTGATTTTGGATCTGCATTTCTCTCCCTCAGTCTCAAGAATGAATTATACTTAAAGTATTGTCTTTGCAATATGAAATATGAAACATGGTAAATAATATTCTGTTAACTAGAAAATATGGTACTAATAAAGCACACGTTGCTGTAAGTTAAATTTTAACACAGCATTAGTTTAAAGATGCACTATGAGAAAGGTGGGAAAGACAGGAAAGAATTTTCAGATTTTTAGTTATAGTACGACACTAGAAATAATAAACCAAATGGGGGCTGGATTATTTTATTCAGCACTAAAGTTCTAATTACCATTATAAAAATATAATTAGACAACATTATATGAGATGTGATTGAAATATATAGTGAATGTTTAAGTTAAAAAATAATTACAATAAAAGACACATTGTTGTTAATCTTCTCAAAACACTCCCTCACTTCCAACATACTTATCCTATTTTTCTTGTTCGTTTCTGAAGCTGTTCTGAGTTTTATTTCATTTATTTGTAAGATATGATAAAAAAAAAATAAGGTGAATGTCATTGTGCTATACCATCCAATGGAGGCAGGTTAATAAAAATAGAAAGGTGTCCTCGTCTCTTTTATTCACCAGATCTGGCACTGTGCAACTTCTGGTTCTTCTTCAAAGATAAAATGAACATGAAAGGTAAACATTTTGTATTGATTCAAGACATCAAGGCAGCCATAAAGATACTCATCAAGAAGGACTTCCAGAACTGCTTCAGAAAGTGGCAAGAATTATGGGATAAGTGTGTTTGAACCGAGAGGGAGTATTTTGAGTGGGATTAATGGCAATGTGTCTTTTACTATAAGACATTTTTAAAAATGTAAACATTCACTGTATTTTTAGTGCACATCTAACATAATATAAGAACAGAAACAAGCTTATAATGAACTCCATACAGAAGTCAACATAATCTGTTGTTCAAGTGCCAACGTTACCTACAATGCATCATCAAAAGAGAATAGGTAAGAACTTATAACCAGAACATAAAGCCAGGTATATTTGGGGAATAAGTGAAAGTGTTTCTCATTAAAAGTAACAAGTTAATTAAAAAATAATGTAAAAAATGTTCTTAAAACTTTGTGGCTGGGGATTTAGCTCAGCGGCATAAGGGCCTGCCTTGCAAGCACGTGGTTGTGAGTTCGATCCCCGGTACAAAAAAAACAAAAACAAAAACAAAAACAAAAACAAAACAAAACAAAACAAAACACCTTTCTTTCTATGGAGTTACTGGAACACCTGAAGGATGTCTTTGAATGGCTCAGTTTAAATGTTGTGTAGGTAAAGAGAGGTGTGGATTTTACTATCAGCTTCTTAAGAGTGATTTTTAGATGCTTGGAATGTAATGCCAGATAAATGTCTTTGCCCGAGAACTTTAAGCAACGTTAGACACTAACAATTCTGAACATGAAAGGCTCAGGCTAGCATTCCTAGCTGGCAATACTCTTGAGAGTATATACATCAATGCCAGGAAGATAACATGTCTATGACTCCAAGGAGAAAGGACATTGGAAGCTCTTTGTTTGGTACCTCTCGTAGATTCTTACCTATGCACTTTTCTCTTTGCTGAGATTAATCTGTATCTCTTTATCATACTAACCAATAACCATAACAGTTTTCAGCAAGTTCTATGAATCCCAGTGAATTATTAAACTTGAGTGGTTTTAGGAACCCCTGAATTTGCAACTGGTGTCAAATGTGAGGGCAGTCTCTTTGGAGTGTTCCAATTTTGTAGCAGCTAAATGAGATAAAAATGAATCAACTCAAGTGATTGGAATGCATGACGTTTGTTTCTATTTTTTGCTGACATTTTGGTGATGCACTTTTCAGTGGCCTTCACATATGATCAGGTAGAAGGGTAACAACAAACTGTTATGTTAAAGGAATGCTTATGTGGGCCATAGTCCTTATGGAAATCACTCTGGAAACTTAGGTAGAGTACATGAAAATAAACGTATCAATGTCCAATGGGGAAACTTTCAGGGCTAAAAGTTCGTTAGAACCAAAGAGCAGACAGACATCCAGTGTTGCTGCTTGATGCTGCCATCTGAGCCCATGCAATGTGTAGACATAAGGGAAGCAATGCAAAGCTAGACTGAATCTAAATATATTTCTCTTGTATTTTCAGAGGTACAAAATGCTGAGTAGAACTGTTACATGTGCCAGAAAGTTAGAAAGAGACTGGAGAAGACTCCAGCATATTCCAAAGGAAGACAGTGCTATACATAACTGGCAAGGCAGACTGATGTCAATAGCTCCTAGAAGATACCAATGGGTCCTAGCATTTTTGTCTGCTGAGTCATAATTTGATAGGTAATGGAATAAGCAATTGAAATATCTGTTTCTATAGTAAGATGAGATAAGTATATGAAGCAGTGGTTTATATGCCTTCATGAGTATGTGATCACACTCAATACAGGGGTAAGAAAAGTAAGTTCTTACTATATGAATTCCTTTGCTTTTCTGGGAAATAAGGGGTTGAGGGAGGATGCTGGTATGTTTTCTTTAAGAGTGTATTTTTTTCCTCAGGCCACCTCAGAGTTTTGATTTTCTCTACCTGAAGCAGTAGTCCCAGGATCAGTGATACAACTTTGGGTGCCAGAAGAAGTCATGATTTCTAAGCAAGAAAACTGTAAATGTCTAAACTTTATGTCAAAATTCGTAAGTGCTTCATCTTACTTTTACTTCCTCTGGCCAAATTAGAATTGACAGTAAAGGCAGTTAAACTACTTACTAGCTTAAGACAATTCACTAGTTCTTTCCTTTCAATTCTACCCTATGTGAATAGGAATAGACTAAGTGGGAGGCATTTGCTAAGTTAATATTACTAAAGGCAATCTAAACCATAATAGCACTAACCCTTAAAGCTTTTTCAAACATGGGATAATATGGGTATAAATCAAGAGGTGAAACAGTAAGGCTATGTAATGAGGGAAACAGAATATTATATTTTAATCTAACAAGAGGCTCAGAATGAGGGATATTGCTTCTTGGCATAAATATAACAACTGCTTGAAAAGGTGAAGTTGTATGTTGCCAAGACCACTCTTGTTTTTGGAACTTGAGAAACTTACAAACTTAACTGATGATGTGTTTGAGGAGTCCAGTAATGTACCAGTATCTCCTCCTCACTATCACTGTTATATTCACTTCCACATAGTAATATGTTGTCATACTGGCATTGTTAGCAATACAGTGATACTGATACTGGTGATGTTCAAATGTATGGGAAACCGAGTTACCCAGGAGGTAATAAAAAAATTGGCTTAATAAAAAAAGGGGAATTAGTTCAGCTAATTTCTGTGTTACCCAGTTCTGCACAAATGTTTCATATGAAACAGACAACAGTAGATGAAGATAGAAAATAAGCAAATTACTTCAAAAATATAAAAATGTAATGAATGCATTAAAGGCTGGATTAGCTGTTTCTCTGAGTCTATCCATATTTCACATTGCCTCCTTTTAATCTATACATATTCACAGATAGCACTGTTATATCTGTCACATACGTACAGTAAATACAGATGCTCAAAATCTCTCGGTAATGCTAGTTGTTTTGCTGTAAGAAAGCCTTGGCCAAAGGCCAGGAGTAGCTAGTATAATAATGCACATTACTCAAAAGTGTATGGTCTTTGTCAACTACTGAAAGGTAATCTCTAGATAGTAAGAATTTCATGCCTGAGAGGAATATCTTTGTTTGTCTGGGGACTTAGCTCATCAAATAGTCTAATAATGTGATTTGTGATGGGGTCTTTGGCCTAGATGGGTATTGGTTTTGTCACTGCAGGGATTAGAAACTAAAGATATGAGTTCAACCTCTGGGAAGGGCGAAGAACTGAAGGTCAACTACATAGGGAATATGTGATGAACTCCATAAAAGACCCCAGTACAATAACAGCTAAGGTGAGTTGCTCTGATTGGGAATATTCCATGTGTCCTGGCACACAGTAATACCAGGAGAATAAAGCATTCATGACTTAAAAAGAGGATAGATTTGGCATTTTTGTTGGATTTTATTACCTTCCTTGGATAATTTCAATCTGTATCCTTTCCCTGTAATAAACTGTAATATAAGTGTGATGACTTTTAGTGAATTCTGGCAGTCTTTCTAGTAAATTATTAAACCTGAAGGTGATTTTGGGGATCACTTGAATTTGAAATTAAGAGTCTGGAGCAAGAGCAATCTTATGGAGCACTCAACTTTTTGGATGGTTAACTCTTTTTATAAGTTAAATTCTTTTTTTTTTTTTTTTTGTTTTTTGTGGTACCAGGAATTGAACTCATGACCTCACGCTTGCCAGGCAGGCGCTTATGCCATTGAGCTAAATCCCCAGCATTTGGATGGTTAACTCTTAACAGCTGGTTAAATGTTAACTTATATTAAACCATATGAATGTCAACAATGCTTACCTGAGATCCTTTCTTGCTACCTGGTAGGTTAATTATGAGAGTTTTTCCTCTAATTCCACATACAGGTCTGAAAGGAGAAAGTAGAGGAATACTAATTTGGCATGGATATTTGGTTTAAATATAGTCCATAATAAAGGTGAGTCAATTTACTTTATATGTGAACAATTATTTAGGAATATAATTGTTACAGTAAGATATTCACCAACTCTGATACAAAGTGGGCATTCTAGCGGGTGTAATGGATTTGAAAAATGCAATGAAAATACAGTCAGAATAAAGTAGTTACTTTAAGTAATTTCATCATAACCCATCTTTTTTTTTTTTTTGGTTCAACTTCAACATTTTTATTTCTCAGAGAGTATTAAGATTTCAATATGTTAGTGTATAAAATGTCAAATATAGAAATATGTATGTTTAAAAGTTTACTACATACAGGAGTCAAGCTGAGTGAGATTACTTGAGCTTGTTTCTCAAGAAATCTAGTTTTAAAGAATAATGTTTTTCACAAATGAATGGAAGTAGGAAAGAAGTTACAGTGCTCAAATGTCAATAGATGCATTTATAATCATCAGCATTTTAAGTTAGAAAAATCTTTGAGAGATCACTGTTAATTTCTAGTACACATTTAAACCTACTATTTAGATAAGAACTATAAAACAATGGAAAAAGCATTGGAAAACTGAAGTTCAGAGTTGAAGGCAATGATTTTCATATGACAGAATCATATTCTGTTACTAATGGTTGTATTAGTTTGATGTGTTAAGATCATCTGACTTGCACTTTTGAAAAAAAAGAGAGCACACTATTTTAAAAACATTTACAATTAAGATTTTTACCCATGTAACATTTTCCCAAACATTATGATTGAATGTATTCTTTAACCACTTTCACTTTCTGAAAAACCTAAAATTGTCTTTTGTTTCATGTACTCTTTTTGTTTTAATCTGAAAATAACAATAGTATTTTTAAAAAACTTTCCATAATCTTTTTTTACTTTATTTTGTTTTCTATATTGATGCTTGTAAGTTTCTTACAGTAGGTAGATTTATCACCAGTACTGAGACTTCCCTAGGGGATATCTGTTCTTCAGAGATGTCTTGTAGGTTCTTGTTCTTTGTGTCTGTCCCATGAGCCTACCTTTTAAATTTATTAAGGATGAGATATTGCTATCTATTTGGCTAAGCACTTAGTCCTTTGGTGTTGAACTATGGTGATGGTTGTGACACTGACAATCACAGTATTGACATAAAAGGGAGAACAGTTGATTGCAACAGGCATGAAATCCTTGATAAAGTATATAGTTAGCTATAACAATAGCATGAAACAGCCTAAAACCTGACAAACTGGGGTAACTACTAATTTGGTACGTTTAACCATAAGGGCAAAATCTACAGTTATATATCAAAATCCAACATTGTTGAAGAACTTATATACAAAGACATTTCCTCTTAGTAGAGTGATTTTAACATGTGGTAGGGAAATTTAAGAAGGATAGAGGACAAAACAGATAAATGAAGAGAAATACAGTATAAGAAAGGCTGGAAGACAGAAGATGAACATCCAGGGTTTGGGAAACTGAAGAAAAGAGGCAAGTAAGAAAGTAGGAAGGAGAAAGCAAAAGATTAGTGAAGCAGACCAGAAAGACTAGAGAAAATGTTTACTCACATGTAAATATAAAAAAATTACAAGACAGTTGAAAAAAGAGAGAAATAAGACAAACACTGGAACAACGATAAAGGTAAAGATCTAAACAACCAAAACAACCAAAAACCAAAAACAATCGGTCTTTGTGTCTCTTTCCCAGTTGTTGTGGTGCCCTCAGACAGGGACAGGTTCAGCCTGCTCCCAGCGTGTACAGTTAGCTTTTCCTGGCCAGACCAGCCTAAAATTAATTTGGAATCAGAAGAGACCTAAAATGGCAGAAACAAGTCTAGGCAACAAAGGCAAGGCAGGGGATATTATAATACCTGACATGAAATTATAAAAAAGCATGGTACTGGTAAAAACCAATCAACCGGCCAATCAACCTGAGGATCAGTGAAACAGATTAGAACATGCAGAAACATATTTGAATACACTCAAGTCATCTTATCTTTGACAAAGGGGCAAAACATGTTCACTGGAAGAAAATAACCTCTTTGATAAATGGTGCTGGAAAAAGTGGCTTTTCACATGCCAGACACTAAAACTAGAACAATGCCTATAACAATGCACTAAACTAAAATATAAATGGATCAAAGAAATAAATATTAAAACAGAAACACTTAGTGCCAGAGATTTAGCTCAGTGGTTCAAGTGCTTGCCTAGTAAGCACAAGGTCATGAGTTTGATCACTGGTACCAAACAAGCAAAACCCCCAGAAACACTAAATCTGCTGGGAGATAAAATAAGTAGAACTCTTGAAGACATAAGTGTAGACAAAGACTTCATGAACAAAACCCTGACACCGTGGGAAATATTACAAAGAATCAACAACAGGGATCTCATCTTATTAAAAAGCTTTTGCACAACAAAAAAAGAAAACACCAACACAGTGACGAGATAACCCACAGAGTGGGAACAAATTTTAGCCAGTTACTCCTCAGATAAATGACTAAAATGTAGAACATATAAAGAATTGAAAAAAAAGTCAGACCCCCCAAATTTAAAGACATGATCAAATGATGGGCATCTGAGGATGAATATACACTATTTAAATGAAGAAGTACAAACAGCAATCAAATATATGAAAAAAATTGCTCAACATCACCGGTCTTTGGAGAGAGGAAATTAAAACAATGATGAGACTCCATCTCACTTCAAAAAGAATGGCCATTATTATGAAATCAATAAATAACAAAAGCCAACAGGGATGTGGGAAAAAAGGAACCTTCCCCACTGTTGTTGGGAATACAGACTAGTGCAACCACTGTGGAAATCAGGGTGGAGATCCCTCAAAAATCTAGGAATAGAAGTCCTTTTGACCCAGTTATTTCTCTTCTTGGTATCTTCCCAAAAGAATTAAAAGCATCATGCCACAGTGATACATATACACCCATGGTTATAGTAGTACAGTTTGTAATAATTATATCTTGGTAACAACCCATATGCACATCAACTGATGAATGGATAAAGAAGATATGAGTTTTTATACAATGAAGTACTACTCAGCCATAAAGAAGGATAAACGAGACATTTCTAGGTAAATGGATCTATCTTGAGGTCATAGTCTTAAGTGAAACAAATCTGACACGTGTAAATATTGCATTGTCTCTCTGGTGTGAGAAACAAAGTGTGAATAAGAACGAAAGATGAAACAGACATTGTGAAACAGGAAGACTGTTCAAAATGAAAGGGGAACTAGGGAGGGCATAGAGGGAAAGGAAAGAAGGGCAAAGAAAAAAATGAGAAAGAAGAGAAAATGGAGACTATAGATAAGGGAGGGGGAGGAATTGGAGTTCGAGAAGGGGAACTAGGGAAAAAAAGAGGAATGAGGATATATCATGCAGAGATCAAATATCATCAACATGAATATCCTAGAGTTGCTATACACACAATGCATGTAGGGTTTTTTCTTCCTCCATGCTTTTGTTTTATTTGCACCCACCCACTCCACTACACACACATGCACACATGCATCTAACTTTCTTTTTGTTGCTCTTCTCCCATCCTTTATTATTTCTTTTCCCATCCTTTATTATATTCTTTTATAAGGCTACTCTCTTTCATGAAGTCTATCTCACATCCTCACCTAGAAATGTACTGCTTTTAGTTTGAACTAGTGATACTTTATACCAATCGCTATCATGATCATTTTACCTTATAATTATTTGTTTATATACTTTAATGTTTTATATTGTATTTATAACCTCCTTAAGGATTTATGATGTATCCCGTAATACATAGTATGAATCTTCAGTTGTTTAATAAATACTGAAATATGATAAGAATATGAATATTTTAGTTTTTAATTGTTACATATGATACTGGTTGTAAAAAATAGTTTTTATATAAAGGTAAAGTTGTTTTTCTTACAATGACTTTTGATGTTCTAGAAATGAAAAAGCATTATCTAAAAATAAATTTAAAACACTTCAAAGATCAGAGAATTTATAAACAAAAATGACTGAATTGATTTTTAGGCAAACTGCAGGACCAGAGAGATTGAGGGGCTATAACAGGCATAATCTCTCCTGGTCATATAATAAAACCTGTCATTACATCACACACATATATAAGTATATACACACAGAGACATAGTGGTCATGCTACTGTAGCTATCAGTTATATTAGCTCTGCTGCTAGGATCTCAACCTATAGAAAAAGAAATACTGTTGGAGATAAAATAGGTCTGAGCTTAATAATCAAAGTTGGAATAAAAAGAATCACCTGCCTTTTCATTTGTCACTCAAATTGTAATGAAATTTAAAATATAATTTTGTTAAAAAATAAAATCCAAGCCAGGTGTGATGGTACACCCCTGTAATCCCAGCACTCAGATATGAGGATCGTCACGCGTTCGAGACCAGCCTGTGTTACAAAATGAGCTCAAAGCCAACCTGAGCTACAGAGCAAGACTTTGTCTCAAAAAGGTAAAAATAAATAAAGTAAAATAAAATCCAAATTTTAATCTGATATAGTCAAACTAGATACAGAAAAAACTCACTGTCAGTAAAGTTAAACTCATGGACTTAATACTTAGGAAGGAGCTGCAGAAATACAAGATGCCATGAATTTGCTCTGTAGAATTACAAAGATCCCAGAGAAATTTATCAATCCAGTTCTCAGGACATCAAACTGTTTTTCATATTTTGCAGAAAACTATTTTTCTCTCTACAGAAATGTTAAAAGCATAGCAAGCAATAATCATTTTGGGAATATTTCTATGTATATGTATTGTTAATTAACTTTGGTAATGTTTTGAATACAAATGTTGAACAAAAGTGGTGATACGCCTGTCTTGTTCTGATTTTAGAGGGAACCTTTTCAGTTTTTCCCATTTAATGTGATGTTGGCAGTACGTCTGTCATGAATAGCTTTTATCACATTGACGTAAGATCTTTCTGTATCTTTTTTTTTTAATCATGAAAGGATATTGAATTTTGTCAAAGGCTTTTCTGTTGTTCCTTAGATTATCATGTGACTTTTGTCTTTGCTTCTATTTATGTGACTCATTTCATTTATTGATTTGCCTATGCTGAACCATCCTTGCATCCCTAAGATAAAGCCTACCTGGTCAAGATATTTACTGACATTTTTGTATTGCACTCTCAGTATTCCCATGACTGGAGTTCCCTCCGATTTAATGAGGGGACAGAATTTTGGTGTTAATATGACCAAGATAACAGTTAAGTGCACAACTGGGATTTCAACTTTTCTAAATTAGGTTATACAAATGAAAGAATATATAATGTAATAATAGCATTACTGCTTTGTGGAAAACAAATCTCTTAGAAATTTTTCTTCTTTGTTTTCTTTTTTATGAGAGTGTTTAAATAAAGTCATTAAATTCTACTCCTTTCTGGTAAACCAACTAGAAATGGAAAAGAGTTGTATTATAATTTGCTGTGTTTTCAATGGAAACTGGTATATACTGGAAAATTTTCTTGTATATGATTTCATACACAACCAGACTTGCATAGATTTTTAAACACAAAATTTTCAGCTTAATATTTCAAAAAATAAAATGTTTAGAAAAAGAGAAACAAAGTAAAGTTACCCAGCTTAAGAAACTCACTCATACATAAACATAAATTACTGTTATTTTGAATGGAGATACTACTTGCCTTTTAGTTCTAATTTTTAGATATTTCTGGTATAGAAGATAAAAATATTTTTGCTGGCATTATTATTAGAATACCAAACATACCAAAAGAAAGTATGGGACACATTTACTTGAATTTCTACTCATAGGAATAAGACATCTATTTTTATGTATTTCCTTTGAAAGACTTTTGAGCTTCAAGTCTGTCATAAATGACATAAGCGCTCATTACATTCAAAACTAAATGTTAATGTAAAAGCAATTTTAAAAAGCAAGATAAAATTGAAAAATCAGGTCAATAGTCTAGTGCATAAGCCTGAATAATAGGTTGATTTGGTAGTAACTTCATAATAACTCATATAGTCGAGATCTACAAAGAGGAAAAAAAAAGTAAAAATAAACATAAAACTCTGAATCTATTTACAGGCTACATGTGGTAATGTAACTTTTGTTATTTTAACAAAATCACTAAAACATATAAAGTTACCAAAATGAATTTATTCATTCAAAAAAACCAAACACTTATTAAGTATTTACCAGGGAAAAAGCAGTGTTAGGGGCCATAATAGTGAGTCAAATTGTCTTCTCCTAGGGAAATTTACAGATTTAAGAAAAATAACATGTTAACACAAATAAATATTATAGGTACATTATGCAAAAATGCTACTGGAGCAATATGAAGGACATTTTAGTCTTAGATGAGGGATGTTGGGGGAGGTTAGGGAAAAGTTCTAGAAGAAGGGAATTTTAATCACTTTTTTGAAAAAGTAGTAGATTTAACAGAAGTAAAGAGAGTGAGGATATTTTAGGAAGAAAACATGGCATATTTAGGACCTAGAAGCTACCAACAGAGCCTTATGAGTTTAGTAACGAGAAGTGTGGATGGTAGACAGTGCTAAAAAAGATAGTAGGGATAAACTTTATGGGGTCTGGAAAGCAATCTTAAAAACTTTAGTTTTTATCCATAACTTTGATCAATAGTGGAAAATCAAACTTGGCTAAAGAGTTCTGAGCAGAGGAATAACATATGTGTTTTCAAGAGGTATTTTTAGCAGTGAAATAGAAAACTGGACAGGTACAAGAAAGCAAGAAAACCAGTTAAGAGAATGCTGAAGTAACCTAAGAGGTGAATTAGAGAAGTTGCAAAGGTGAAGAAGAAAAGCAGAGTTATACTGCAATATATTTTGAACTACAGAGAATATAATGTGAGTTATCATTTGATTCTAATATATTTTTTAGAAATTTTAAGTTACAAAGAATGTTTTGAAATGAGATGTACTTGGATAAAAACTAAGTCTAGATTTATAGCGGAAGTTCAGTATTCTATGATAAACTTGATTATGACAGAATACAAATATGAAAAATACTACTTCTTTTAAAAATTCATTTTTTAAGAGTATGCAAACTTACTGGGTAATGGGCACAGGGAATAGCTCCTGAGAGACAGGAGGGATCTTGAATGGGTTGCCCTTAAAAGCATATTTTTATCGAGTATTAAATAACAGACATTTATAATGTGTAAAATACAGAAAGAACAATAAAACCACTAATGTGTATAAAGAAACAGACTATTACTCATATTTTCAAAGATTATTATGTGACTTGTGTTGATTCAAATTCTCTTCTTTCCCAGATAAGTAGAATCTTGAATTTTAAAATTAACATTTGGAAAAAGAATCAGAGATGCAGGGAGGGAAAAGCAGGAGTAGAAAAGGAAGTGAAAAAAAAAAAAAGAAATGAAAGAAAAAAAAATGGAAATTGAGCTATGGCAAATACGAAGGGAACCAGGAGACAGAAAGAAGTGATGAGAGGGGTAGGGACAAAGAATTAAGATGTGTTAGGTTGCCAATTCCCTAGGGTAAATGTAATCATTAGGTATTGCAAATATGTACTGAACAAAGAATACAAACAGATTTGTGCACAATTTCAGAGCACTTTAACCAGTTCCTATTTCTCCCCCCAAAAGTCCCTTTATCTTTTAAGAATAACTTTGTTTTCTCTAAACCCTCAGTACTAAGCAACCACTGATTTATTTGCTCACTTCACAGATTTGCTTATTTTGGAAATTTAATAAAAATAGAATCAGAATATGTGACATCTTTTACTATTTTACTTAGCAAGCTTTGAAGGTTCATCCATGTAGAATACATATATGTCACTTGCTTATTTTTTAAAAACTATGCTTTTGCTTTGTTTTCCTTTTAGAGAAAAGATCTTGTTCAAGTAAGCATATAGGGCAGCTTTATAAGATCCTTTTGTATATCATCTAATACAATATCATAATCATTTAATAAACCCATTTTTATGAAACAAAGGAAGCTCGGAAAACTGTGCTACAGTGTAATTTACACCATGAAGTAAAGAAGAAATAAATCTTGCAAATCACTCCCTTAAAAATACATTTTGAGGAGAAGACAAGATGGCCAATCAGTGAGGAACAAAATACAAAGCCTCCCGGGAGAAACAACTAATTTGCCAGAATAAAACACTCTGGAGAGACCCAGACAGAGGGAGATGGATCCTTCTGACACAGGAAGAACTTAAAACAAAAAAGTTCGTCAAATAGTTTGGGACTACAACTGAAACAGGTAAAAATTACAAGACTCAGCGTTTTTGTTTGAGGCAACCCACCAAGTTTGCAAAGGCCTGAATCTGCTTTGGCAGAGCCGCCCAAACTTGTTCCCACCGCCACTCACAGGAAGCACAGAAGTGCTGAAGTTGGGGGTTGGTGAGCCAATGGAGAGCGGAGTCGATGAAGGGAGCTTCACTAATCCACGGTCTGTGCTGGGAATGAGACCCCTACCCCCACCATGGGAAGGGTGTGACAAAATGGGTGACATGTTGGAAACAGGCAGGAGGAGCTTGTACTGGGAGCAACAGTGACTTCAGTTGGTTCCTTCCTCCAAGAGCACATTCGTGGGATTTGCTGTGACTGGGCCGCACCCCTGGCCGGGACCCAATGAGCAGTCCCAAATTGATTCCCTGTGCCTAGCGCACACTAACTGTGGGAAGGCACCTGAAGTTTGGCTGGCCTGGTGGGGAAGGGCAGGCAAACACAGACACTGCTTACACTTCAGTGACAAGAGCAGGCCGGAGAGGTTAGAGTTCCCTTGCCAGTGTGCTTCAGAGGAAAAGTGGCCAACAGGGAAGGGGGCTGGGACCTACACTGTAACCCGTGTGGTAGAAGCCAGGGCCATGACAGGAGAGAGAGGCAGGAGGAGACCCCCAGCCCAGAACCCTGAGAGCATGGATCCAGGAGAAGGAAAAACAAGGGAGACTGAGGGTGGCAAACACACAACATCAGACATGGCTTCAATGGACATTAAGAGATATCTTCGGGACCTTGTAGACGAGCTCAAAACTGAAATATTAAATCAGGTAAAGCAGGATATGAGTAGAGTAATAAAAGAAATGCTCTCAGGAACCATCTCTCAGGACGATACAGATGGAAGAAGAGAGGAACACAAAAAAAGGAGAGAAACATTCAATAAAGAATATAAAGAAAATATAGACTAAATGAAGCAGATTCAAAGAGACTACCAGGAAATTAAAAACTCCATTGAAAGCTGGCAAAACTCCTTAAAAGAAACTAAGGATAGACTATCAAAACTTGAAGACAAGTTGGCAGTGTGTAATCATGAAAGGAAAGATCTCTTAAAAATAACAAGGAAACAGGCAATAACAATACAAAGGCTAGGAGATGACAAGAGAATCTACAATTTAAGAATAAGAAATGTGAACGAAGAAGCAGGAATACATACAGGCCAATTACAAAGGCTATTCACAGAAATAATTAAGGAAAACTTCCCAAGCATGGGAAAAGAAAATGACATTCGGTTATGTGAGGCATACAGAACTCCAGCCACCTACAACCAAAACAGCTATACCCAGACATATAATAATCAAGATACCAGAAATTCAATATAAAAACAGAATATTAAAAGCTGTCAGAGAAAAGAAACAGATTACCTATAAAGGTAAGCCCATTAGAATCACGGCTGACTTCTCGACACAGACCATCAGATCAAGAAGAGCTTGGAGAGAAGTCTTCCAAGCCCTGAAAGAAAATAACCCCCAGCCCAGATTGATGTACCCTGCAAAACTGTCACTAGAAATTAATGGAGAAACAAGATGCTTTCATGACAAAGAGGAACTGGGGGAGTTTGTGACTACCAATCCAACACTACAGAGAATACTGAAGGATATTTTAGAGAGAGAGAAAAAAATGCCAGGATTTTAGGAACAGTGGCAGAAAGGCCTCAATGAGTGGGGCAGGAAGTAGAATGAAAGAGAAAACTAAACAAACAAAGGCAGAAAAATAGCATAGCAGAAATGAGGCAGAGAAGGATAACTAGAATCTCTAACATAGATGGCCTTGATACACTATATTGTTAATAGTGCACCAGGATTTAAAACCCACATTACTCACACTACTCTGCTTAGATGTATTCTATTCTGTTCCAGTCATTCTACCTGTACTAGGTTTGAGGGCACAGACAGTAATCCTGAAAATAACAGGACATAGTATGGTATTCATCCTTAATTTCCTATTAACTTAATCTAAAGTTCTGTAAAACCTACAGTATTTTACCATGACTGATCGTAATCGAATCTGGTTTGTTGGATCGCTGTTTTGTATTGATAGATTTTATTCAAAGCTGTTATGATTGATAGTATCAAGTCTGAGAGTATAAGCAACTGCACTGAAGATGACAAGATCCATTAGAAAGAATATCTACTATGGTTTGATTATTACCTGACTTTGAAATTTTATACTGTCTACAATGTTTTATTTTTACTAATATTGTTATTTATGCTATACTAAATTATACTGCTATATTCAATTGTGCCTGATGATATAGACATTCTATTGAAGATAATAAGAAACAACACAGTAGTCATTGTAGATCACCTTGTACTGTGGTTTTATATGACTTTTTGGTTTCATGTTTTTATAGGAATTTGTTTTGTTTTGTCTTGCTAAGTTTTGTTTTTCTCTCTAATACAGAAAGTATAGAAATACATGTAGAGATTCATGCATGCGTAGCTTTCTACACTCTCACTGTTTGACTATCTACTTTGTATGCTTTAATTTTATAACTTGAGCAACTATTTCTAAGAGGACAATATGTAATTTATCAACTAGTGATTTCTTATTGTTTATCTTTTTTTTGGAATTCTGTATTATCTCTACCCTTTACATGCTTTTGTTTTTCTTTAAATAATAAAAAAAAAAAGGCTCACGGAAGTAATGCCAGAAAAACTTCCAAGTATAGGAAAAGAAATAAACATACATATAAAAGAGGCACATAGGACCACAAATAGGCTTGACTAAATGAGAACCAGTACATTCCACGTTATACTCAATGTACCAAAAGTCCATCACAGAGACAAAATATTAAAAACTATTAGAGAAAGACAAGACAAAGGTAAATGACTAGAATTATAGCAGCCTTCTCTATACAAATCTTAAAGGGAAGGAGGGCTTTGAATGAAGTGTTTCAAGCCCTAAAAAATAACTTCTGTCCCCAACACAAATAGACTGGAAAAATCAGATAAAAAGCGTTACTATTTTAAGGAAGGACTTCAATATCCCAGAAATATCAGAGTTGAACTAAACCTTCAAACAAATGAACTTAATAGATATTTACAATGTTTCACCTAATAAGATCAGAACATATATTATTTTCAGCAGCACATAGGACTTTCTCCAAAACAAACCACATACTAGCCCATTAAGTATGTTTAAGTAAATGCAAAAGAATCAACTTATAGTATGCCTATTATTGAATCAAGGTGCAATAAAAACAGAAATTAGTGACAAAAGAAACCACAGAAATCATGCAAACAAATTCAGTTAAGTAACATCCCATTGAATCAGTGGGTCACAAATTAATTTAAAAAAGAAATTAGCATCTATAATCAGATGATAATGCGAATATCACACACTGGAACTTATGGAACACAAAGAAAGGAGTCCTAAGGGGGAGATTTATAGTGGTGAATTCTCACATTGGAAAAAGAGTGAACTCAAATAAATAACCTAATAGTGCATTTCTAGAAAAACATGAATAATTCAAACCCAAAACTAGGAAATTGACGACAAAGAAACAATATAAAGAATCAACAAATGAAAAAGCTGGCTCTTTGATAGATTAAACTAAATAGTCAAACCCTTAATCAAATCAAAATTACCAAAATAAGGAGGGCGAAGAGCCAAAATCATGCAATTAGAAATGAAAAAGGGAAAAAAACCACAATGGATTATGCTGAAATCCACAAGATTATTGGTGGCTACTTTGAGAACTTGCTAATACAATGAAAAATCCAGAGGAAATGGATAGATTCCAAGATATAAAAGGATTGAATCCAGAAGATATAAAAACCTTGAATAATCTAATATTATCCAAAGAAAATGAAGAATAAAAAAACTACTAAATAAGATTATCCCAAGTCCAAAGGACTCACTGCCAAGTTCTACAAGAAGTTTAAAGAAGATCTAATGACAGTACTCCTTAAATTAGAAATTGAAAGGGAAGGAGTACTGTCAAATTCATTCCTGAGGACTAGTATTACCCTGATGCTAAGACCAGTAATGGACCAAACAAAAAAGAGATCTACAGATCAATCTCTTTAATATAGATGCAAAAATCCTCAAAAAGATACTGGCAAACAAAAATCAGACATAAAAAAAGTATTTGATAAAACCTAACATCCATTCATGATAAAAAGAAACTCTGAAGAAAAAAGGAATAGAAGGCCTTTATCTCAATCTGAGAAAAGTATCTACGACAAAGTGATTGTCAGTCTTACACTAAATGGAGTGAGGCTGAAAGTTTTCTAAAATGAAGGACAAGAAAGACAAGGATATCACCACTCCTGTTCAACATAGTTCTTGAAACATTAGCTATAGCAAAAAGACATAATAAAGAAATAAAAGGAATACTGATAGGAAAGAAGTTACATTATTTGCGGATGACACGATACTCTAACTCCACCAAAAGACTCATGGAATTAATAATTAAATTTGGTAGTGAAGCAGGATACAAAGTCAACACTCAAAAATCAACAGTATTCCTGTACTCATTAAGAACGAAATTAGGAAACAAATTACCATTCTAAAACATATTACATACTTAGGAGTTAATCTAAGGAAATGAAAGACTACAAGGAAAACTATAAATTGTGAAAAAGGAGATCAAAGAACATACCAAAACATGAGGAGACACTCCCTATTCCCAAATAAGCAGAACCAATGGTTAAAGTGGCTGTACAGTACTTCCAAAATTGAGATGCAGACTTAATTCAGTCTCAATCAAAATACCACAACATTCTTCAAAGAACTGGAGAAAGCAATCTTAAAACTTATATTGAACCAGAAGAGATCTAGAATAACAAAAGCAATTCTGGATAACAAGAGAAAAGCAGAAGGCATCAGAAATCCACTTCTAACGTCATATTACCAAAGCTCCAGTGATAAAAAAGCAAAGAACAAACAATCCCCCCGCCTAAAGAACAGAATAGTACTGGCACAATAGCAGAACATGTGGTTAAATGGTATGGAACACAAGATTCACAAACAACTCCAAGCACATGAAACTATTTGATATTTTACAAAGGGACTGAAAAAATATACTGGAGGGAAGGCAGCCTTTTTAGCAAAAAGTGCTGAGAAAACTGGCTATCCACATGCAGAAGAATGCGTCCATATTTATTATCTTTTGCTATGTACTAAAGGAAAATCAAGATGGATTAAAAATCTGAATGTTACAGCTAATCACTTAATCTGCTGGAAGATAAAGATAAAATTTTGAAGGCATAGGCATAGGCAAGGACTTTCTAAACAAAACCCCAGTTGTACAGGAAATAGTACCGGGAGTCAACAAATAGAATTGCAATGAATTTAAGTTTCTGCATAGTAAAATACACCCCCCCAACCAAAAAAAGAACAAAGTGAAAACACAGTCTAAAAAATGGGAAAAGAATTTGGCAGCTACTAAGACAGAGGAGTAATAGCTAAAATATATGAATAACTAAAAAAAAATTAGACCTCCAAAGCAAAGCAAAACGAGCAAATGAGAGAAACAGACACATCTCAGTGTAGTAGAAAATGCCCATCCCTACCCCCAGCCAGTATACTTCAGTTGTCCAGGTGGCAGTTCTTGTTGCAGTTTCTGTTTGGTAGAAATGGCTGGGTTACTGTGATGCACAGCTGATTACTATGATACACATCATAAGAACCGACCAAAGACAGCCAAGTACTCTATGTCTGTACTTCTCCTTTGCAACCCCATATAAAACTCCCTCCCTGGGCCTTCAAGGCCTGACATTTTTATAAGGATCCATTCTTTGTCAGCACTCATCCAACCCTTAATAAATCTGCCTCCAAATCTGGTTATCCTTTCATAGTTTCAGTTTGCTAGAGCATCAGAATAGAAAATACAGATGGCTAATACATATAGGAAAAATGTTCAATATCTGTATTAGTGAAATGCAAATGAAAAGAACACTCAAATACTACCTTACTCTAGAAGGAATGGTTATCATAAAGAAACCAACAAATGCTGGCATAGCTTCAGGGCAAAAGAAGTGCTTCTACATTGTTGGTCAAGGTGTAAACTAGTACAGCCACTATAGAAAATAGTATGGAGATTCTTCCAAAAACTAAAATTAGACATTCCATTTAACTCAGCCATTCTCCTTCCAGGAATGTTGTTATGGTTTGGGTCTAGATGTCCTCCCAATGCCTCATGCAGTTTTAGATATGCCTTTTTCAGAGGCAGCTGAATCTAGAGTTTGTGACTGATTTATAATACGATGCTGGGATTAAAGGTGCTGGGATTAAAAGTGAGTAATTTCTGGATCAGTCCATAGGTTTCATTGGCACCACTCTAATCCCAGCAGTTTAGACAAAACAAAATGGGCAGAAAGAGGCGTGTTTCATCCTTTTGCTCTCTTTTTGCTTCTGTTGTCTTCCACTGCCATGAATGGTTGACCTCTGCCTTGAAGCCAGCTGATGAAGGACTGAAATCTCTACAAACTGTGACTTAAATAAACATTTTTCCCTTTAAGTTTGTGTGTCAGGTATTTTGTCTCAGCAATGAGAAAAGTAACTATGACATAATGTTAAAGACATCATACCATAGTGACATTATGTATACCTATCTTTATAACAGCACAATTTATAATAGGTAAAACTTGGAAGCAGCCTGTCTATCCATAGATAGATGAATGGATTAAAAAATGTGTTATTTATACACAGTTGAGTACTGGTGTGATATAGAAACGATAAACTTCAGTCATCTGTAGGAAAATGGATGTACCTTGAGACTACAATATTAAATGAAATATATCAGATACATGCTTAAATATAAGAACCAAAATATAAATAAAGAGCAAAATGCAAGGGACAATAGGATGTAAGGAGACTGATATTTCTCAAATTGGAAGGGGCTTAAGAGACACAGGGAAGGCAGAAGGAAGAAGGAGAAAAGGTTACAAAAGAATTCAGTTGTGTTATGCAAGTGTACAACCCCTTAGAGGGAATGTAAATATTATATATTGAAAACATGTATTAAAAAAAATAAAGCAAAACAAAAAGAATGTTTGATGCAGAAATAAATACCTGAAAAATCCAAATCTGACTAGGAACATAAGTTTCCACATTCATCATGCTCTGTGAATAGACTAAAAGAAGTACATGAAAGGCCTTTAAGACACAGTACAATATATATCACTAATGATGTCAAGCTAATTTCAAAGAAAACCACACCCAGCCATATCATAATCAAACTGCTAACATCGAAGATAAAGTATCTTCGATGCAGCCAATGAAAAATCACACAGTATTTGTCAGGGTATAGTAATTTAACTGCTGCATTTCTGTTTAGGAACCATGGAACTAGAATATAGTGGAATACTTAAAATGCTGAAGGAAAAAAAAAAAAAAAACTGTCATGCCAGAATTCTGTATGTAGTGAACCTACACATTAGAAATAAAGACATTAAGGTATTTGCTGGTGAAAGAAAGCTAACAGAAGGTGTTGCCAGCCAACTTGATCTAAAACTGAAACTCTTAAACAATACCAACATGATAATGATCAATATTTAAGCTTTATTATGAACCAGCTGCTGTTCTTGGCAATTTACACAGGTTAACTTTTTGATCCAAGAAATTTGATACTATTATACAGATGAGAAAACAAACTTAGAAAAGATAATAAGTAGCTAGTAAGTGATTGCACCAGGGTAAAGTGCAGGAAGTCTGGTTTCAGAGATGGTTTATTTTCCTTTTTTCCTTCCTTCCTTCTTTCCTTCCTTCCTTCCTTCTTTCCTTCCTTCCTTCCTTCTTTCCTTCCTTCTTTCCTTCCTTCTTTCCTTCCTTCCTTCCTTCCTTCCTTCCTTCCTTCCTTCCTTCCTTCCTTCCTTCCTTCTGTTTCTCTTTATATCTCTGGCTGTCTCTCTCTGTCTCTCTCTTTCCTTTTAAAGACCAGGGTTTTGCTATGTAGCTTAAACTGGCCTTGAATTTACTATGTAGCCCAGGCTGCCCCTCAGCTCGTGGTGATCCTAACAGTAACCACACCTGAACCTAGAGATGAGATTCTTTTTTTTTTTTTGTACCAGGAATTGAAATCACTACCTTGCGCTTGCCAGGCAGGTGCTGTGCTGCTGAACTATATATCCCTAGCCTCCCTAGAGATAATACTCTTAACCACCATTTCTCAACCTACTTGCACTCCTCACCAAAGATATTAACTCACTAAAGTAGATTCAAATCATTAGCAATAATCTAAATTTAACTTTAATTTAATATTGCTTTAGAGTAAAAAATAGAAAGATAAGCACCAACTTGATGTATTACTTCATCTAGGGAAAACATGCTATTAGAACTAAATTGACTCGCTGATTCACCAGCAGTAACCATAACAATGAATATTTTTTATTACTTTTTAATTTAGCATTTATTTTGTTCCTGAAGTTGTTGGGGGCCTGAGAATGTGAAAAATGAACAGGGTAAGCCGCCTGTTCCCATCCTAACGTGGAATCTAATAAAGAAGATGGGATACTATTATTAGTCAAGAGCAAGGGAATAAGGGGGGAAAGGAGACATAAAAGAGAATAATAGGATATACATATGTGTATTACATATACTGAAACCTATTATTTTATAAAATTAATAGACACTAATAAAATTACAAGAATTAATTAAAAAACCCACATTAACTGGTACAAGTCTAGCCTTTATTGACTTCACACCATATCAAGTGTCCTTAAGTCATCCTCGATCTTCAAAGAGAAGAACAAAGTCACAGTAAGTTTCTGTTCTTATGGATGTATCATAAATTAGGAAATACAGATAAGTAACTAATTACCATACAGAATGAAATGTTCCATAACAGCTGCATGTAAAAAATCTCAAAGTGCATTCAAAATGTAAAAGCTGTATAAAGGAAGCACCAATCTAATCATAATTGTTAAAAAATAGTAATTTGTAAGAAAACTTGAGACATTTTCTTAAAAAGGAACATTCAAGGAATATTTCACAGTTCCTTTTCACTTAGCTAATGTTCTCTCTCTTCTGAAATTTGTAATTGAACTTTGAATTAAACTTTCAATTAAGTCAGCAAGAAACAAAAGAAAGCCAGAAGAAGGTGTTACCATATTATCTATACATATTAATTTTTGGAGCCTCCAAGGTAAAGTAATGAACTTATTTCAAAGTAGTTAGAATTATCTCTTGTGAGTTAACATTTTACTTGTTCAACAGTCCAGCAATGCTGAACGTAAGGAGGGAGAAGAAGAAATAACTAAGAAAAAACTTTCAATAAGAAAGTTTCCATTTACTTTCCATTCTGGGTCAGGAAAGTTATCTTTACTTTAAAGAGTTACCTTAAAATTGCAAAGAATATTTTTGTTAAACTGTGGGATCCTTAACATGAGGATCATGTCTTGTTTTACTTTTCTAATATTAGAAACTCTAACTTAACATGGAGCCTTACAATTCATCATATTATTACATTTACCTAATTAAAATGCCATTACAAAAAATATTAACAAGACATGGCATTTCTTTCTGGACTATACTCCCAGTATACCACAAAGACTTCTCTTCATGATAAAAACACAAAAGTCCATATAAAAAAGGGGATCAAATGTGATTTTTCACTATTTTTTT
Source organism: Hydrochoerus hydrochaeris (assembly GCA_004027455.1). Lineage (NCBI taxonomy): Eukaryota > Metazoa > Chordata > Mammalia > Rodentia > Hydrochaeridae > Hydrochoerus > Hydrochoerus hydrochaeris. The sequence goes on from PVLA01006940.1 coordinate 41,763, forward strand.
AAAACATATAAAAGTATCAACTTAGTTTTTAAAGACAAGCATGGATTTTTAAAATCTCTATTATGCTACATTGATTTTTATTTATTTTTTACTAAGTTAATTGTCATAATACAGTTCCATGTGAAATTAAAAAAATATACTTATTTATTTATTTGTCTTTTGGAGACAAAGTTTCGCTATGCAGTTTAGGCTGGCCTTGGGCTCATTTTGTTGCCCAGGCTGGTCTCGAACTTGGAAACGATTTTCTTGCCTCAGCCTAGCAAGTGCTGGGATGATAGGATTGCACCACCACACCCGGCTCAAGTAAAAAGTACATACTAACTAATGACCCAGACTCATTCTCTTGTAGCTGTGCTTTCATTGGCTACATGGACAGGATATAAAATCAATCTGAGTAACAAACAGAGTGTTATAAATCACATTCTATATAATTAAATGAATACATTTACTTCTACATACATATTACACACAAGATATAAATGGCTATAAATGATTTATAAAATTTAGAAATTTTAAAGTTGCAGAATATATTATGATTGCTTTGAGGTTAACTGTGTATGTATCAATGGTCATTAGATCAACAGATGATGACTAAGTTGACATTTCTATCTTAAATGATGTACACTGTCCTCATTTGGGGGATTTAAATCTAAAAGTTGCTAAAATAGTATCAATTAAGTTATCAGATTCAAGATGGATTACAACATCTTTGTTAACAAAGGAACAGTTTTAATTTATTAATTTAATATACTAATATGTTCTTATTTTAATATAAATGCTGCTGAGATTACTGACATGAATTAACTTTGCCATGACCACATATCAATATGCCTATTTACAAACTGGAAAAGACATTTGTAACTTGTGAGCACAAGTAATTGTTGTTTAGCTTTACTAAATTTACAGTAGTGAGTTACAATTAAAAACTGTCAATTGGTGATCACAAAGAAAAAATAATTTTCCATGCATAAACTGGACTTTTTTCTGGATTATGATTGATAACTTTCAGCAACCATAACTTTTAGCAGATATTAACAGTCTCCAGAAGTTTAAATGTGAAAATGCAAAAACACTCAAACCCAACCAAACCAAAACAAAGAAACCAGAAACTGGTCAAGATTTAGCTTACACAGGATACCAAGACCCTAATAGTGGGTTAAAATGGGGGCTGATTTAAGTGTTCTAAGTAAAATTTCTCAGATTTATCATTCTTTTGTACTGATGAGTGGTCTGGATAAATCTTCCTTGTAATATGTTGGTGACTTTCTTACCTAGAGAGCATGCCCAGAGGTGTAACATTAAGTGATCCCATCAGCATTGCCAGGGCCATTCCTGGCGCTTCCCGTTCTATTACTTCTTTTGTGGCCTGTAATTAAAGATTAAATAGAAAACTGAGTGAAATTAGCCAAAAAATGAAGAAAAGCAGAGTAGTAAATTTCACTATTAAAGTTAATTACAAACCAGGCTTTCTATGAACTATTCTTTGTAGTTCCTCAAATGTTGATATATTTTTTAAAGCAAATAGTATTAGGTTTTCAGGATAACTGAACCTAGAAAATCCAGAAACTTTTATATTAGCAATCCTGCCTTATCCTTTATAGTTAAGAAATATTTGATAGAAATATTACCTTGCTTAATATCTAAATTCCAAAACTGAAGCCTCAAATTGCTGTAACAGCCCTATAGATTTTCTCAGGGCAAAAAACCTGGGCATTTTTCTTTGGCTGTTACTCTTCTGAAATACTTAGTTCCTGAAAACCCTAAGATCTTGTATCTGTAATAGTTCTATGATTTTTATAACATGATTAAAAGGGGTAAGAATTTATCAAGTCAACTTTCCCCATATTTACTCTTTTTCATATCTTCAATATAAATTAAACAGAGATTAATAATAGAGTAAGAGACTTTAGGTACGTATTAGGAGTTTTAAGATTCTTAAGAGTCATAAGACAAGGTAGTTAAACCTGAAATAAGCTAAAGAAAATTTTGGATCAATCAAAATGGGTATACAGGCATAACTCAGAGACATTCCAGGTTTGGTTTCAGACAGCCACAATAATACAAGTATCACAATAAAGTCACACAATTTTTCTGGTTTCCTTGTGTACAAAAAGCTTGTATTTTTACAACCTGCAGTCTGTTAAGTGTGCAGTATGTCATGTCAGAAAAGCACATAATTAAAAATACTTTGTTGCTAAAAATGCTTATGATCAACTGAACTTTCAGCAGGTCACTAAATGTCTTGCTGGTGCCGGGTCTTGCTTGTATGCTGATGACAGTTGATGATGGTTACAGACTGATCAAAAGATATAATAATGATGAAAAAGTATGGAATATTGTGTCAATCAATAAAATTTGACACAGAGCTATGAAGTGTACATTTTAGAAAATGGCACTGATAAGTTTGCTTGATCTGGGGTTGCCATAAATTATCAATTTATAAAACATAATATTCGTGAAGTGTAAAAACTGAAGCTCCATAAAATGAGTTATGCCTGTATACTGTACTGGAATGGTCAAGATATCCTTTAGGCTAAAAGTAGTGGACAAAATATATGACAATCCACTTCCAGCTGTCTGTTCTTTTTTATAAATGAAGCAAGTTATGATAAGTGAAAATAACACAAGAACAAAGCATGCACAATAAACTTTTCTAGTAAATACGGAGAAAAGCAAACATACAAATTGTGGAGGGATATCAAAAAAAGGTTGATATTTCAATATTTTACTATAAATAGAGTGATAGTCCTAAATAAGATTATATAGCACTGGTAAATTTCTTTTCCTCTGGGCAGAAGTTGAAAATTTGTGAAAGGAGTTAAAATGTGTCTCTTATGTATCAGATGGTAATTGATGTTATAAACAAAATTTTAGGAAACATATACATTTTTAATGTTTTATAATTATATAAAATACAAAGAATGGTTCCCAATTAAATACATTTTAAATATGGGCAACAGCAGTCAACACAAAAATAAATCTTAATTTTTTTCAGTTTGGAAGAGAGTTACTACTATACAGGTTCACAGCCAAACTGTTACACAACAATTATCAAAACTTTATTTCTATTTGCCAAAAACAATCTGATAAGATTTTGAGGCCTCCTGAAATCTACTGTATTTTTATGTTAGAAATTGCTTTATTAAGGTTTTAAACTTCTAAAGGAACTTAAATCTTAAAAGTCTTACTAATTAAGCATGGGAATATTACTAAGAATAATATTAAAGGAGGTCTTTGAAAAAACTCATCCACATTATAATGGTTGACATTTGATGAGTTTGGGGGTTGCTATAGTCTGGATATAGATTCATGTGCTAGAAGAGTAGGTCACAGTGTGACAATGGTAAGTTCCTTGCATTAACTTGTGGGGCTTAATGCAAGGAAATTAGCTTAGTAGGGACACCTGCCCTTTCAAGGGATTACTGCTCCTCATGGAGTTATTTCCTAATAGAACAAGCTGTAAGAAAGACTGAGCCTGACCCCTGAATTATTTTGGCTTTCTGTTACAATATGTAACACCTTCTGCATAGAGCTATTTCCCTTTCTGCTTCTCTACTGTATTGTGATGCAGCTCAGCTAAGGGAGCCCTCATTAGCAGAACAGATCAGACTACCCAATCTTGAGCTTTCAGCCTCCAAAACTATGAACTAAACAAATTCTTTTCTTTATAATGTACATAATTTCAGTTATTTTGCTACAATAAGAGGAAAAAATGAATACAGAAATCTATATAAAGATGATGTACTACCAAAGAGAGTAGCACATTTTGTATAGGGACAAGGAGAAAAGTATCAATAGATTTCTGAGAGAGTATTCCATTTAACATGCATAATTGGAACCACAGTATTTATCCAATTAAGACATATTCATTATGTGTGAACACATTTCTGAGAGTGTTTTTAATTATTATCCATAGGTATAACTCAATAAAAAGAAAGGCACCTGAAAGATGTACAGTTCATTAATTTTTCTAGATTTTCTAAAATATGTCACAGATTTTATCAGACAGTGGAGAATAGTCAAACATTGGAATATCCCATTTATTTTTTTCCTTTTCTCTTCTCCCTCCTCCTCCTCTCTCTCCCTCTCTGTCTCTCTCACCTTAATTTCCTTTCTTTTCTTTTAAGTCAAGGCCTCACTTTGTTGTTCAGACTAGTCCTGAACTCACCATCTAGCCTAGGATGGTCTCCAACTTGCAGTGATCCTCCTGCCTCAACCTCCAGAGTGCTGGGATTACACATATACAACACTTTTCATGTAACTGTTTTATTGGACTTTGCTTCTGTATTATGCAATTGGGTCTAAATATGATTAGTAAAAATCTATATCATGAGTTATGTGTGGTCATTATTCATGTTATATTGTGATTTATTTTTAGGAATCTCAAGTGTAATAACTAAAAATGTATTCTATTTAGTGTTACTAGTTTTAAAATTATGATGCTTGTGAATCAAGTTATCCCTGAAAGTAGAGGCAAATTTATGAATAATTTTCAGTAGGCTAATTGAGTAGGCTTATCTCTGCCTGACTTTTCTGTTTTAAAAGTTCTGCTGTATTTATGAATTGGGAAAGGCATCTTAATTATTTCTCAGGGCATAAAAATATTATGGATGTATGGGTTTACCAATGTGTGCATTATCTTTTTAAAAAGATACTGCACAGAGGACAGTTAATTCTTTAAGATCATCTAGAGAATTTGAGCAATATAGACACACAGATCCTATATATTTTAGAACACAAAAGGAAGGGATAAACTGTAGTGACAGAATTGAAAGGCACTGGTGCTGACCGTGGTCAGTAGGCTAAGGATGGAGAACAGAATGTTCAGGTTCCCTAACATGACAAGGCACAATTCTACCTTTCCAATAGGCTGGCCTACACAATGCACAAATACAATCTTTTGTACATCTATATCAAATACTGTATATGCTTTCCATAGAACATTAGAACCTTCTATTTCCTTTTTCTCTTCTCAATTGCTCAGTATAACAGAAAGGTCCACCATTTGTATAGTCAATGCACAGTTAACGTTCATGAGAATAGATTTATTGAAGCACTTATCAGTGTTCAACATAGTATGTGCACCTTAACTATTTACTGAATAAAGAAATTAATTCATAAATGAACTTACCTAGATTCGAAAACTTACTTTACTACTTAGTTGCTTTATGAAGTAGAAGAAAAATTAACTTCTTATTGCTTCAGGGTACTTTTCAATAAAATGTAGATAATAAAACATATCTACATTTTAAAGAGACTATGAGAATTAAATGTCTTTACCATACAATAGGAACTTAATAGATTTTAATATCATTTTTTTTCTATGCTTCTAATGTCAAGGAAATTAGCTTTGTAATCTTACAGCTTTACTCATATCAGAGAACAGAAATAATAGAAAAATCTACAAACCACCTGGAAATAGTAGTTGAGAATCAAAGATGAAAGGATAAAGAAAAGTAAGAACCCAAATGGAAGGGCACTGGTAAATGCAGAGCAAGAAAGCAGAGTATTGAAATAGTACAATCTGTATGAAAGAGCAAGCAGCCAAATGAGGTGGGCATTGGAAGACAGAATGCAAAAACCAAGTGCTAAGGTCTATAAGCCTAATGTGCTGGCACAACTAGAGGGCAGAGAGCAAGAGAAAAGAAATTAATTTAGAATAAAACAGGAGAAAGTACTGTCTAAAATATTAGAAATATCCAACCAGAAGAATGGTTTTAAGAAGGTAGTATTACTGTCTATTTCTTTTCTTTTTTCTTTTTTGTACTGGGGATTGAATTTACAACCTTGTGCTTGCAGGTAGGCCATTATACTACTGAGCTAAATCCCTGGCCTTGTTTAATTTTTAATTAAGTTTTTGGGTACATTTTAGGTATACAAAGTGATCAATTTATACAGGAAATTTGTACCTATACATGACATCTCTTGATTCTTTGTTTTCCCATTTTGATAACCTTCCTTCAACCCCTTTCCCTCATTTAGAAAAGCTTTGTTTCCATTTTTTTCTAGTTATTTTTCTTTTCTCTTTCTTCCTTGCCCTTTCCACCACCCCAGTTCTTCCCATTTGAACATTTTTTTCCTATTTCACAGTATCTATGATATATTTTGGTTCTGACTTACTTTTGGTCTCTTACACTATAGAAACAATGAGGTATTTACATGTGTGACCATTTTATTTCACTTAAGAGTATGGTCTCAAGATGCATCCATTAACCTAGAAATGTCTCAACTCTATCCTACTTTATGGCTGAGTAGTACTGACTGTATAAAAAAATCTTCTTTGTCCATTCATTAGTTGATGGGTATTTGGGTTGTTTCCAAAATTTAGCTATTATAAACTGTGCTGCTATAAACATGGGTGCACATATATTGTTGTGGTGTGATGCTCTTTAATTCTTTTGGGAAGATACCAAGAAGGAGAATAGCTGGGTCAAATGGAACTTCTAGTTTTAGTTTTTTTGACTTCCGCAGTTAATGTACCAGTATACACTCCCACCAACAGTAGAGAAGGGCTCTTTCCCCCCAACTGTCTCTCTGCATTTGTTACTAGTTTTCTTGTTAACAGCTATTCCTCCTAGAGATGAAAACTCAGCATTGTTTTAATTTGCATCTCTTGAATGACTAGTGATGTTGAACATTTTTTCATATATTTATTTGCTGTTTCTACTTCTTTATCTGAGAAGTACCTATTTCAGATGCCAATTTTTTGATTGTTTAAATTTGGGGGACGGGTCTGATGCTTTTGATTTCTTTATATATTCTATATATTTGTCCTTTAAGAAATAACAGGTAAAAATTTTTCCCACACTGTGGGTTGTCTCTTTACTGTGTTGGTAGTTTCTTTTGCTGATTCTTTGTGAAACCTGCTGTGTGATCAGAATTTTGTTCAGTCTTTGCCTACACTAATCTCTTCAAGAGCTGGTAGTGTTATTTTAATAACATATTTCTAGTACAAGATAGATAAGTAAAAGTCATCTATGTTTGTTAATGTGTAGATAAATTTGTTATTAACAGACTTCATTATCAAAGGCAAAATGGTGTGATTAAAGTTTAGAATTATTTTTCTCTAATTACTTAAAATACTATTACCTACTTCCTTAATTAGTATTGGTCTGATTACCAAATTCTTAATTTCCACTACCTTTTAAGAAAAAAAAATTATCTTATAAATCAATTTAGTAATGTCCATAACAGTAAGTTGGAGTTAGCTACTCTATTTAAATATTTCTTTAAACTTCTAAAGACTTTCTTAACTATGAAAGTTGCAAGTGACTATCACATAATTGTGATCTTTTCCTTTATCCTTGACACTTCAAAGATAACATTAAATTTAGAAGGATCTTTCAAAAGCTGCTTATTTGTGTCATAAAGGAAGATTTTGTTGCCAAGAGATCTTGATGAAATTCATGTCAATTTTTTTTGACTTTGTAGAAAAAAGATCTTAAGAAGTTTTGCTAACAAGCAATAATGTTTACACATAAATAGAACACATAGTAGCTAAATCTGTGTAAGTTTCTTATAAATACGGTGACTCTAGAAAATCATATAGTATAGTGTTTTTACTTATGTATATAGGTATCAGTAATACTTTAGTTCATGATTGCTTCTGTTTGCAAACAATTCTGTTCATAAACAAAAGCCTTCTGCAAAGTTTTGCTTCCATTTGCAAATCCCACATGGGATGAAGAACATAACCATCGTCATCTTTCCCACATGAATAGAAACACAGCCAGCCATCTTCACCAAAATTGTAAAACATGTTAAGTTTGTAAACAGAGGTATCACTTTCACTAATGGAGCAGAACAATTTATAATTTGTGTTCACAAACTTACCACCTGGCTGGGTAGATTTAATAAAATGTTCCTATAATAATGGAATAAATTTATACAGCAAAGAATATTGCTAAGTATGGAGGAACATACTTATAATCTCAAGACTCAGAAAACTACAAGTTCAAGGGCAGTCTAGACATATACTAGACTGGATACAAAACCAGCCTGGATACATAGGTAGATCCTGTACCAAACCAAATGAAATCGAACCAAACCCAAACTACACCTAATCAAGACAAACCCAAAGTAGTATAGTCTATTATAAAGAAACCAGCTAGTGGCTACTAATTATGTTGTTATACTGCAAAGGTGAAATATGGTTACAGTAGTGGTTCTCAAACTTCAGCACATATCAGAATCATCTAAGGCTTATTAATGCAACTTGGTGGGCCTTACTTCTCTTTCCTGACTGGGAATATTTAATGGGCCACAGATTTCACATTTTTCAAAATTTTCCACATAATACTTATGATGCTTATTAGAAAATACAATACACTGCTGAGGGAAGGAATACAGCATATAAGGCATATCACTTGGTGTAATCTTTAATTTTACTGCATATTCAACTTGGTAGGTTTATAATAACAGGAAAATATTCAATTAGAGTCAAATATGTTCCAAGCAAGAAGAAAAATTAGGTAAAAAACAGGCATTTTAATGTCAGTCAGTTACATTTAACTGACTACTTTTCATGAAAGCAAGCATATTAATTTAATTTTACATTTTAACCAACAATTATGAAGCTGCTCCTATTAAGCACCCTATGGTAGTAGAATGTGGTGATGCACACTTGTAATTCCAGTACTCTAGGAGGTTGAGGCAGGGAAATTCCAAGTTTGAGTCCACTTAGGCAGCTTAGAGAGGCTCTGTCTCAAAACAAAATTCAAAAAGGGCTGAGGATTAATTGGTAGAGTGTTTCTTTACTGTGTGTGAAGTTCTGGGATCAAATTTCCAGTACTCTGTCTATTCTTCATATCCTTCCAGCAATAAAAAAAAGTACCTCATAGTACACTGACACTATACTTATACATATGATACACATAATTTACATATAGGACAAACTCCTGAGATGCTCAAGGAACACTAGTTTTAAGTTTACTCCCTTTCTCTTCTCAACAAGAGAAAAAGCAGAATAAAAGTAAAAGTCACACTATTATAACAGCAGTCACAAATCTATTTTAATTAGTTAAAAACATTCATTTGCAGTTTCTGTTATTTTTATATTACTTTCAATTAATTTATATTCATATTCAATTTAAACATATTAATTTATATTTTAGCCAATCATATTACATCAGTGTATCATAACAATATGACTGGACAAAAGAGATGAGACCAAAAAACCAGTTAGTTATTATATGCAATTGAAGTTAAATAGTTATAAGATTGAAATACAGTTGTAACTTTAAAAAGCAGACAGAAAATATAAAAAGGTATTCCAATTTACTTGGGTGATATAACCTTATTTCTAATGTGAGTCTTTTTCTTGTACTGTCACCTTCCTAAATATTTAAATCTTGTGCTCTTGGAGGAAGCAGAGAACTTTTCATGGGAAAAGACATGCGAGTTTTGCTATATTTTTAGTTTAAAACTGCATGATATATAAGTAAAATCTGTTTATGATGATAGTTCACAAGTTAGGGTAATTGTAGGGAAAAGGAAGTAGGAAAGATTAAAAATTACAATAATGCAATCAATTTCATCTTATATTCTACTCAAATAACATATGTTTTTCTCTACTAAAGACTTTTTATTTTTCTTTATTGCAGAGTAGTACTCCCTTGTATAAAAATATTGGTGCACACATAGGTTGCTTCTAAGATTTAGGTATTATGAATTGTGCTGCTATTAACATGGCATGCATGCATCACTGTAATATCAGAAAGCATGTAATGTGCAGTGAGTTGGTGTACTAAGTCACTTCTCACATTTCACATCAATTCCTGAGGTTGGTGAATTACAATGCCAGAGAAGGTTTTAGTAAATAAAGGCATTTATTTCCATAATTATACCAAAACTCTCTAGATCAAACCATTAAGTTATCTGGAATTAGTAGCATTTTAATATTTGCAATATATATTTGCAACACTATATTTTCTATATTATGTACAAAACAAAAGTAACAAGTTGTCCCTAATGGCAGGGTATTGACTACACATCACTCAATTTACTCAGGAAAAATTATTCTCATTCATATTCCTCAACAGTTATATGTAGATATGGAAACAAATTAACAATACAAGACTAAGTTTGGTAGACATAATATATAACATGGTGACCATCAATAATATTGTATTACATACTTGAGATTTGCTGAGAGTAGATCTTGAATGTTCTCACCACATATCCACAGGAAAGATAACTATGTGAGTGATGAATATTTTAATTAGGTTGACTGTGCTAATCATTTCACAATATATATACTATTTATCAAATAAATACACTTTTATGTTAAATATACTGCAATAAAAATGGGGTAAAAAAAGAAATAAAGAGATTGAAAGATAATGTAATTTAAAATATACTGCTGAGAGGCTGCGCTCTGATCAATGAACTAATGAAAATATAGCCTGGTAATGCATTTCTTTGTTAGATGTGGGAAGAACAGTAAGTCCTCAACTTATGAATGAGTTTTGTTCTAGGAGAACATTCTAAATTGAATTCTTTTGTAAATCTGACAAAATGAGTTTTACATACTTTTGACACAAATATACAGTGTAAAGCATAAAAAACCACATGTGAGGTCCATTCATGTCTCTGAAAGTTCAAAACTCAAATGTTTATGAGTCATGGACTCACTGTAATAATGTTTAATAAGTAGAAATATAATGGCTACCTTAAAAAAACTGCATTTTCAATTTGCATTATATAATTAGTTGGCTTACTAAAAGCAGGGCAGATTTTTAATGTTCATAAAATAATATGACTTTAGGCTGTTTTAAATACCTTAATTGAATATAAAAGAAACAAAGTCCTTCCTTGCTTGTGAGTACTATTTGCAAAAGGCTTACTGCCAACCAATGAAGTGTGAAACTTTGTTCTTCTGCCCTACATATGATAATTCTCTGGTGTTTTTCTAAAAAAAGCATTCATATTGAAAACATTTAATTATCACCTCAGAGTTTCTTTTCTGGAAAACCGAATTCTCACCAAAATAGACATATGTGAAAAAGCAGCAGAAACAGGAAATAGGAGAGTAAAAGTACAGCAAGGGGAAAAACTTCTTAGAAAGAGGAAAAAACAAAACAGACTCTAGAAAGATTTTAATTATATTATGAGGTATTACATTTTGTCATTTTACAAAGAAGGCAACATTTGTTACCCATCTAACAGTTTCAATTATCAATACTATAAAGCATTTTTAGTCAATTAAAATAAGGTCTTAAGATTTATCATGCTAACATATTATATATCACATACACTTAAAGTGCATCAAAAAACTGATTTTTTCACTTTACTGCAAGTTAAACATCAATACTATTATTTAGTACCTAATAATAGAAGTATTAACACAAAAAGATTTTACTTATGGTGACTATCTCTTTAAAACACCTACAGACATTATTTAAATAGCTACATTATTGCCTTGTATGTCATAGAGAACATATAATTTATTACTTCTCTTATAAGTCAGGAAACAAACCAAGAAATTATTTGATTCAAAGTCATACAGTAAATTAACAGCAAATTCCTTAAGCGGAATTGAGCCTGTAGACTTTAGTTCTCAATTTAACTGATATCCTATTAAATATTGAAGGATCTTTGCGCTCTGCTTAAATGCAATGCAACACAAATCTCTAAGTACTATCCCTCATATATATTGCGCAATGAATACTTCTATTTTTACTAACATACAAATCTAAAGTCACCCATATTGTGAAGTTCATGTTATGGACTATAGTCAAAGCAACTGTGAAAACTGAATGGGCCTATCAGATGCACTATAGCATAAAAGCTATGTGTATACAGGTTTTGAATGTATGTAGTTATCTGAAGATGTCTAAGGAATGCCAACATGCCAACAATAAGAAAAGTTAATGAAGATTTATCAAGTAGCAGCAGTTTTGTAGGTATCAGTTGCAAGGAACATGGCCTTGGACATTACTATGAAACCTCTGTGCAGGTAAGACTGGGAAATGTGAGGAGCCGAAAATATTTATGAAGAATAAAAGATCTAACAACATCTCCTGGAGTGTAGCTGTCATCTTAAATTATGTATTTAAACAAAGATGAAAATATACAAGCAACTGCTATAACAACAACTTGTGGTAAGCAGCTAAACTGGTTCTCTATCAAGTTTTTTAATTTAAAGAAAAAAAATGAAACAGAAAGATGGTATAAAAAATACAAAATTTCAAAACAAAACAAAAATAATAACCAGTAAGAAACCACTAGTTGATAATTACATATTTTCCTCTTAGAAGTAGTGGTTCAAGTTACAAAAGTAAAGCATACAAAGTGGACATTTAAACAGTGAGACTACAACTGGTTCTGTTCATCTATCCAACAAAAACTTAGTAAAATGGTTATCAATCCTACACACTTCAACATACATGCAGTTATAACCCTTAGAATACTTTCTTTTCCTCTCTTTTTTTCTTTACAATAGCTATAATCCATTCTCGTAAACTGTTTAGAAGTTCTACACATGTATGTCTCTACATGTATACCTAGCCTTTCTGTATTGGAGGGGAAAACAAATCATAACAAATCAACAATACAAATTCCTAGAGACACATGAAAAGGACATATAAAACTACAATACTAGGTGATCTACGGTAGTTACTATGATGTCTCTTGTTATTTTCAACAAAACTGTCTGTATCAGGCATAGTATAATTAAACAGAGGTACATAGCACTATTAATAAAAACCTAACATTGGAGACATTATAGGACTTCAAAGGAAGTTAATAATCAAACCAGAATGGGTATCCTATTGAATCTTGTCATCTTCAGAGTAGTTGCCTCTACTCTCAGACTTGATACTCTCAAGCATGCCAGATTTGAATAAAATTAGTCAAGACATAACAGCGATATAGCCAATCTTCTCTGCCTCATCTTTCCTATGCTATTTTTCTGTCATTGTTGTTCACTTTTCTCCTTCATTCCACTGCTTGCCCCTTTCATTGAGGCCTTTCTGCCACTGTTCCTGGAATCCTGGTGATTTTCTTGTCTCTTTCTAGAATGTCCTTCAGTATTCTTTGCAGCATTGGATTGGTGGTCACGAACTCCCCCAGTTCCTCTTTGTCCTGGAAATATCTTGTCTCTCCATTAATTTAGAGAGACAGTTTTGCAGGATACATCAATCAGGGTTGGAGGTTATTTTCTTTCAGGGCTTGGAATATTTCGCTCCAAGCTCTTCTTGATTTGACAGTTTGCATCGAGAAGTCTGCTGTGATTTTAATGAGTTTCCCTTTATAGGTAATCTGTTTCTTTTCTCTGACCACTTTTAATATTCTGTTCTTGTGATGGATTTCTGGGATCCTGAATATGTCTGGGTGTAGATCTGTTTTGGTTGTAGCTGGCTGGAGTTCTGTATGCCTCATATATCTGAACATCACTTCTGTTTCCTATGCTTGAGAAGTTTTCCTTAATTATTTCTGTGAATAGCCTTTTTATTTCATTTGTATTTGTCCCTGCATCTTCATTCACATTTTTTATTCTTGGTTATAAATCCTCTTGTTGTCTTCTAGCCTTTGTATCGTTACTTCCTGGTTCCTTGTTATTTTTAAGATGTCTTTCCTTTCATGATCATACATTGCAAATCTATCTTCAAGTTTTGAAAGTCTGTCTTTAGTTTCTGTTAAGGAGTTTTGCCAGCTTTAAATGGAGTTTTTGATTTCTTCATATACTCTTTGGATCTGTTTCATGTATTCTAGATTTTGTTTATATTCTTCATCAAAGGCTTCTCTCCTTTCTCTGGGTTCCTCCATTTTTCCATTTGTGTCTTCTTGAGGAGTACCCAGCATTTCTTTTATTAATCTTCTTATATCTTGCTTCACCTGAGTTACAATTTCAGATTTAAATTCATCAATGAGGTCACAGAAGTATTTCTTTATTTCTGACGAGGCCATGTCTGATACTGCATGTTTGCTGCCCTCAGTCTCCTCCACATTTACCTCTCCTGGAATCACTTTCTCTGGTTCGGAGGTTAGAGGCCTTTTGCTATTTCTGTCTTGTCATTTTTCTGTTTTCTTTCAGACAGGTGAGTGGTGGCAGTCTCCTGGCCTTTTGTATTGCTTGCAGTTTTTCTGCAGGGTAATGGCTTGGAAAGTGCCACCCCTTCCAGTCTGCTGCTGATCTGCAAGGTGCACGTAGCCGTGATTTGGGGCTGGCCCCTCTCCCTAAGTCAGTCAACCAGTGAATGCTTCAGCATATTTGTGTGTTCTGTGCAGATGTCACAGGTTCAGGACAACATCGTCCCTGGCTATTGGGTCCTGACCAGGAGCATAGCCCAGATCAAGCAGATCCCACCAATCTGCTTTGGGCCAGGAGCTGCTGACTAAGGCCACCTCGGTTGTTGATTTAAGCCTGTCCTGCCCAGCTCCAAAATGCTGTCTAGCTGGTCATCCTGCTCTGGGGAATCCAGTCCCCATGACTCACCAAAGTCCTAGCACCTCCACTCATACTTTGCACTCCCTGTTGCAGCGCCTCCTCCCGCCAAGGGTCTCGAGCTCACCAATCCCCGCTCTCGGTAGGGAAGGGCCGCAACTTCAGCTGAATCATGAGTCGCCCGACTCTAAGATGCGCCCAGTATAGTGACCGGAGTGTGCCCAGGTCCAGCCCTCCGTCCACGCTTCTTTTTTTTCTTTTTCTTTTTCCTCAGTTTCTTCCTGGGTCGTGAGAATTCCTCTCCTTTTGTTTGGTCTTCTTCTTGGTGTTAGATTCTAGCATATGATTTATTTTTCAGAGAGGCTATCGTGCTACCTATCAATTGGCCATCTTGGATCCTTCTCCTCTTATCAAGTTTTTAATCTGTTTAATCACACAATAAATACTGTAGTTGTATGAACAATAGAAGGTTCATTTTTGAAAAATGTACCACTCAGATAAAATCTTTGCTTACTATTCATATTAAAAATTATTTACAAGGGCTGGGGATTTAGCTCAGTGGATTAAGTGCCTGCATGGCAAGCGCAAGGTCATGAATTCGATCCCTGGTACCAAAAAAAAAAAAAAAAAAAATTATGAATTTAAATGTAACAAAGTTACATAGAGGAAAATTCTTCTTGTTTTAAATACTTTTTAATGGACTCTCAGTTTTAGAAAATCTTATGTACAAATAAACCTGGTATGGTTTCTTCTTTTTAATATTTAAATCCCTTTTTCTTTTTCTTACTTTGTTAGCTAGACTTTCTAAAACAAGTAATGGTAATAATGCTTACCTTTATCTTATTTCTACCTTCAATAAGAATTTATTCAGTGCTTCAGCTTTATTATTTTTGTTGGCTCTTATGATAAACTTTTTATCACATTCAAAAATTTTCTTTAATTCTAACACACTATCCATTTTCACTTTGAAAACATACTGGAATATATGCCTTTTGGCACATATTGATGATTATATCATTTTAATGATTTATTTATTAATGATAACTGGAAATAAGGGATGTTTAAAAATTACTTTTCATAAATTCTTAAATATTTCTTGGCAAAAGATGTGTTGATATATCAGATTTGTGTGTAAGTATTTCTACATATATCTACATATT
Source organism: Hydrochoerus hydrochaeris (assembly GCA_004027455.1). Classification (NCBI taxonomy): domain Eukaryota; kingdom Metazoa; phylum Chordata; class Mammalia; order Rodentia; family Hydrochaeridae; genus Hydrochoerus; species Hydrochoerus hydrochaeris. Next base: position 57,309 of record PVLA01006940.1, read on the forward strand.
TCTACATATATCTTCACATAGGAGTAGATCCAGCCTCATTATCTTTATTTCACCATGGTGTCAAGATTTTGTTAGCTTTTAGAAGTTAGGAAGCTTTTTTAATCTTGTGCTAAGGCAAAGCTAAGACACACTGTTTACTTTTAAGACTTACTGTTCTCCATTTTTGATTGAACTTACTCTGAACACCCTACAGTTTAATCTCCTACTCTTTTTCCTAATATTCTGCAATAGCTTATTTACTGATTGACAGATGCTAGTGATTGAATCACTTCTTTGTTGAAATTTATTTTTAGTTATTTGAACATAAATAAGTTTAATCTATAATTTCAGCCTGTAACACTGGCACACAGATGTCACACATACATTTTGAAGTTTATTTTGATCTATAACTATGAATTGTTTAAATTTTTACTGAGCTGAGATGAACCCTACTGTACATGAATAACACAAAATCAAAACCATGTTCCTATTAATATGTGAAGGGCATGTTCCCAATTTTTAACCTCAGCAAAGAACAGTTATTAGCCTTATGTTTCAACACTTACAAAGATTGCATCTTACATTGCATTCTCTATTTTTTAAATCAGCTTATATTGCTTAACAAAGGTCCATTAACCTAAAAGATCTACTTATCAACATTAATCTTGCTTAGTTACAGAGGATGTCTATCAGAAATCAAAAATAAAAGGCAATATTATACAAGGTTACACTGTGGATCTTAGGATCATTACAAAAAGAAAGAAAATATCAAATGTACTTATATTAGGCAAATGGGAACTTAAGGTTTGGAGTAACATTTTCACTAATACCTACAAATAAAAAGTTTTAAAATGCTACATTTTCATAATTATATAATAAGAATGAATTTCTATCTCATGCCACATACAAAAATTAATTTGAAATGGACCAAGAATTTAGAGATAAAAGTATAAAACTTTTAAATAGTTTGACTGCTTGAAATGTGAAATATAGAATCATCATATGATTCACATATTATCATCAAAGGAACAGAAAGCAAAATCTATTAGATTCTTATATCCCAATAGTTGAATAGACTAAACTATAGAGATTTTTCTATCTCAAATATCATTGTAGCACTATCACCAAATATAGAAAAGGTAGAAACAATGTGTCTATCAACAGATGAACAGGTAAAAAAATTGTGGTATATCCATACAGTGTAATATTATTCTGCCATAAAAATGATGTTGTGATGTGTGCTACAACATGAATAACCTAAGAAGGCATTAGATCAAGAAAATAAGCCACATACAAAAGGATACATATATGATTCCATGTATATGAAATATGGGGACAGATTAGAAGTTACCAGGGATTAGAAGATGGAGAAATGGGAAGGTACTGCTTAGTAGTTATAGAGTTTAAGTAAAAATAAAGAGCTTGTGCTATTAACCTAGACCAGTGATGGCAAACCTTTTAGAGCTTTCACTGACACGAAGAACACTCTTCTGTGGCATACGTCATAGATTTACCATCACTGACTTACACTTTCAGATTCTCTGTAAAAATTTTCATCAATTTATTTTTAAATAATGATAAAGGGTTTTCCACAGCTTAAAGATAAATTTGAGAGTTAATTCTGAATTCACCTTTAATCACTATCATTGAATTTTATTATTTTTCTTTAACACATTTTGTATCTCAATGAAAAAATAAAGCCTTTCAAGTTTTAAAAAAACCAATCTCTGCAAACCTTCATGCTCAATTAGTTCAACATTGCTGGCAATTCTATCCAGAGAATTATATATCCCTTTTCACTCTAATTTGCACTGCCTTCATTTAGGCTTTCAGCATCTTTTTTTTTTTTTCCTCCAGCATCTTTTATCTGAACTATTTCAATGATTTCTTGACTAATGTTACAAGCAAGTTTATTCCCATTCAAACTATGCTGTATTCTGCTGCCACAGTGGTTTTTCTAAAAACACAAGCCTCATTAAATTCTTTTAACATCTTTCAAAAAAAAAACCATATTTCCTACAAGAAAAAATTCAAATGTCTTTCATAATAAACAGGTATTTTCCATCATTTGACTGTATTATATCTTGCCATATCTCTCAAAATTCATTCTGCTGCCATAGAGGCCTACTGGCTACTTTTAATTTGAGCCAGTGTGGTTTTACAGTAGAATGGATTAATAAACATTGGTAGATGTATACAGTGAACTGCTGTTCAGTAATTGGAATGAACAATTACACAAAATGAAATGAATCATTTTTATGATGTTGGAAAGAATACAATACAAAATGTTACTGTATGACTCCCTTTATATCAGGTACAATAAAAATAATGCATAGTGTTAAAAGTCAGAATACTAGTTACTCTTGAAGATGGAGCACCAAAGGGGTTTCTGGAATGCTGATAACATTTTGGTTTCTTCATTTGTATCCTGGTTACAAGAATACATCTGGTTTTTGAAAATCTACTAAGTTATAGCTATACTATTTGTGTATTTCTATAATTAAATGAAAAGGTAAACAACAACAAAAAAGAATTCCAGTGTTTGTTTCCTGGGAAACTGTCCTGAAAATTTCCCTAAACTTCTTAGGTTGACAGCTTTTGCTCCTAATATATTACAAACATTACTACTACTAAATCATTTGTCATATAATATTTTATATATTCAATTCTTTCTATTTCTCAATAATAATGTTATTTTCACACTTAAGATAATAACTTCCTACTCATATACCCCCAATCCTTAGCATAGTGGCTGTAAGTTAGTGGGTACTGAATAGCATTACTTAAATGAGACTTTTTTGATTTAGCATTATTAACATTTTGGGGCAGTTAATTCTTTACACAGGGAAATATCCCATGCAGTATAAAATCTATGGCTTCTTGTCACTCAATATCAGTAGTGTCCCTTCAACTGTGAAAACCCAAAATGTCACCAAGGCATTAGCAAAAGTTGCCTGAGGACCAAAATTGCCTCTACTTGAGAAGCACTCACATTTGGGGTGGGAAGGATAGCTAAGTTAATTCACTTACCAAGACTTTAGGTTTTAAAATGGTTTGCATGTTGAGGGCGAATAGAAAAACATACTTTTTTGGATGCTGGAGAATGAGTTAAGGTTTACATTACTTAAGTACCTCCATAACAAGATTATCTTGACTTCAAAGTAAATATACAAGTGCCACTGCACTATGGAAGTAAACAAATCAAAGAAAATTTGAATTCTGAACTTCTGAGCAGGAATGAAATTTAGAGAATATAAGCAGTTTTAATGCTGCTGATATGAACAGAAAATGTTCTCAATTTCTTCATGTTTTAAATATTACAAGAAATCTAAAAAGCACTGTAAAACAAATACGAGATACTTGGCATGGACTTGTGTTTTATAAACATCCAAATAGCTAACTAGTGATTTTGGGGCGGGGGGTTACTGGGGAATCGACCCATGACCTTGTGCTTACCAGGCAAGTGCTTGTACCACTGAGCTAAATTCCTGGCACTAACTGGTGATTTTTTTCATTGAGTTCTGATGTTTATGAAGTTAAAGAATGTTACATATAAACAAAGGAAGCTTCGTACCAGACAGCTTTCTTGATTTGAAGAATTTACTTTCACTCATTGATCTCTTTACCAACCTAAACTGTTATGCCATGGTTTTTTGCAACAACATTAAAATATTTGATAAAAGGAGGGAAAATAGTGGGAAAGAGATAAAGAGGATATAAAGACTGGTTTTATTAGTGCTCCCTCATGCTATAATGTGATTTGGAACTAAAGAGAAAGTACTTTCACAAAATATTCATGTAGGAAAACTACATAGTTTTACAAAATACTGGACTGAGTATGTTTGACTATTAGTAGAGAGAAAAAGAGAAAAGTTAGATATCTGTTTGTTAGAGAGAAGCTTCCTAAAAATTGCCTGGTGGCAAGGAAATTAAAATAATGTTTGCTATTAAATATGAAAGCCACTTATGCCTAATAAGGGTGAAACGGATATATTACATTCTGATTAACTTTAGTATAAAGGAAACACATTATATGACTGTATATTCAATTTAATTTTCTTTGAAATTAAAAATGTAAGTTCAGAGATCACAAGAAAAGGTATACTTATTAATGTTTAATAAAATGATGTTACTTATAATTTCTGTTCTTATATCTTTAAAATGTCTCATATATATATATTACACATATACACACACATATTGGCTTCAAAGTGTTTTTCAGAATAAACACAAGTGAGGAAAAATCTTAAGCTAGTCATCATTGTTAAGAAAACAAGCTAAATGTTATGTAACAGCTTCTATTTAGTGATTTCTTGACATGAGAACTTTGATCCTTCCACAGCTGTGTCTTTAAAATGAACAACTTTAGTAGGACAATCATGAAAAAAATAACAACTTACTAAAACTTATTCTAAGTGCAGCTTTGAAGGAATCTGTGCGAGGCAGTAAAAATAGGAATAAAAGCTAACTGCTCTTAAGTTTGAGCACACATCAATATAACAAGGATAAACAAATTCCAAGTTCAGATGATTACTTTATCAGGCACATAATAAAGGCTAATGAATATGACATTAGCAGTTCAGTGAGTTTTAATCGGTAGTGAGGATAAAGTAAATTCCTGAACACTGTCCATATTGACCAGTATAAGAGCTGTACCTCAGGTTGAAAAATCCTTCCCTGTGTTTATGATTGCATTCACAAACAACCTCCTGGGCCCTACTTATTGACTATTACATTCTTTACTCTCCCACTACCTACTAACTATGTCTGGTTTTAAGTAATGCTATTAATTGCTACCAGTGAAATCTCTGTCACTGAACCAGACTTTAAAATTAAGAGACTTCTACTGGCATTTAAATTATTCCCAGTACCAATTAGCTGTGCTGAGGTTTCAATGTAGAAGAGATTATTTTTCCTCAGTCAGTGATGCTTAGGAGAGGTGAAAGAATTTTCTTCTTGAAACCACTCTGATTTTGAACATTTCCTAAAAACAATTAAAAGAAAAAATAAAATATGGTAGATGATATTAGAAATGAATGGTTTTGTTAAATGTCATTTTTACCTCTTCTGGAATGCAAACTCGACAGCAAACCAATAACTGTGTTACACACTCCTAGCATATTACATGGTATAGAAAAGTACTCTTAAGTTTTAAAAGAATGACTTAAGTAGTGAGTTAATTTCCCTCCTTTATTTACAGGATGGTAGGAGTTTATATACCACATTTGGGAGGATTGAGAAATAATGACTCAAATAATTTTCTGTGTTTGAAAATTAAGATGAGAGACCTTAGTTGAAAAAGGATAGATTCAGTATGTAAAAATTCATCCCAAAATTCATGAATTAATGAGTGAAAATATTCACTCAATGTACTGAAAGTCTTTCCTGCATTATTTAAAAAAAACTACTTCTTAACTTCTTAAATACAAGGGTCAGTTTTTTCTGTGAGATCTATAGCACTATGGTAGAGTTCAATTTAACTCACACTGTAACACACACACATACACACCCTAAACCATATTGCCAATTTAATCAGAATCTTCTGAAATTGGGCTGAGGCATTGTTTTAGAAATGTCGCAATAGGTAAAAGATCAGGTATTCAGAATACAGGACTAGCAAACGAAAAGGAATTCCTATTCCCATTGCTGGTTCTTCTAAACAAGACTGGGTCTCATGTCATTTAGTACTGAAAGCCTACCTTTCAAATAACTATTTCTTGCCCCATTTAAAAGTCTGCATAATTCCACTTCAAAGACATGCCATTATTCTGTTGGCATAAAAAGTCCTCAGAATCATTTCTGCTGTCTCTCAGATATCCAAGATGTTTCATTTATCTTCATTTTTTTCTTTTAGACTTACAATACATCTTATAGTCTTCGAGTTTTGTAGTCTTTCTAAAAGTTTGTAATTTCTTCAGCTCCTAATCAAATATCTTCAAATTATCCATCATTTGTTAATCATATAGCTTCCCTGATCTCTTTGCTGTTTCCTCCCAAAGAGATAAAAGAAAAATTATTGAATCTACTTCTAGTTATATAATGAAAAGAATTGAAAGAAAAACAAAACAGACATTTGCACACCAATGTTCATACCAGCATTATTGCTAACAGCTAAAAGAGGGAAACAACCCAAATAAACTGACAAATGTGACACACAGGTACAATGAATATTAGTATTAAAAACTGAAATTTTGATACATACATAGAACATAAATGAATCATGAAAATCATATGCTAATTAAATATGGCAGATATGGAAGAACAAACTGTATATTTACATTTATATGAGGTACCTAGAAGAGACAAACTCACAGTCAGAAAGTAAATATGAGTTTATCAGGGGGTGGGAAGTAAATTATTGAGTAGAGTTGCTTACTGTGTATTTAGTTGTTATCTGGAAGGATGAAAAACTTCTGGAAACAGTGGTAAAGATTTACATAGTATAGTAATAACCCTATATCAATGAATGAACTACTACCACTGAATTTAACTTCAAAGATTTAAAAGAGTGAATGCTATGTACGTACTCTTTACTATAATAGAAAATTAAAAAGCAGCTAAATGATGTCCTTGAGTTTCCTAAAAAGTGGCCTTTTTTTCATAGTGACCCCTTATATTTATTATTAAAATAAAATTCTAAAAAAATCTTGCCCATACTTTCCCCCATATTCTTTAAATTTATAATTTTCTTTTTTAGGATCTTCCCTTTCTCTTTTGTTCTTCATAAAATTAAATTTTAATATGGATACTCTTCACTTTTCACATTTCAAGCACAATGATACTCTAAATACATACACAGAACACGTCAAATCTATACATATGTATGTGCATGCAAGCACACATCCTACTTTATAACTACTCTTAGCCTCTTGTAAATTCCACAAAAATTCTCCTTTGCTTCCTGAATTTGATTTTTCATTGAAAAATAAGTGAATAAGACTGGAAATTCTATTGTGCAGATAATTTTATAGTGCAGGGTACTTCTGATGCCTGGTATTCTGTAAATAGGGGGAAATATCAATTTCAAGAGTCCACTCACATAAGAAAAGATAATTTTAAAAAAGGGAAATAAATACATCAGAAGGCTCTCCGAAGAAATTATATTACATAAGCTATTGGGAAGCTGAGAAATGATATTCTCAAAGGAAAAAAATAGAGCATAGCTGTAATTTATACTACAAAGAAGCATAATATAAAGTTCATTATGTTTGAACACATACATTTAAAGTTTAAAAAATTTTTCTGGTATTATTTAAAAAAAAAGAAAAGAAACCAATAGGGGTAATTTGTCCTCATGGAACCCTGGAAAATTTAAGGACAATAAGAAATGAATTTAGTGCATGGAAAATTATTGAAAGATCCCATACAGAAAGAATAAATGTACAAAATACATGATGCAAAAAGATAGCTAAAGTGAAGATGATGAATGACTTAAAAAAAATCCTAAATGAAGAGAAGAATGTGGAGTTGTAGAAAAAAGCAGAGAATGGGTGACAGTGAGTCTAAAATTTAGGCGTAAACTGTACTGAACTATTAAATAGTAAAGCATTTTCCTATTTCTAAGATATATTTGGAAAACATACAGGAAAACTTTTTATGGAAGTAAAATCTGACCAGGATTGCATGACAACAGAAAAACAGCAGTGGTTTATTAGATGCTGTGAAATATAAAGGAGGCAATACAAGCCAATCAGCAAGCTGCAAGTTCAAAGGAGGTGAATACAGCATTTCAGGTATATTAATGAGGCAGCCATGGGAAGTAAACAAGCAGAGAAGGCAACAGTCGAACAAATTCAGTCAGCAGTCTACATCAATGGCACAAGGCAAGTGGAGAAAGACGAGAATGCTAAAGAATCTGTACCTACTTAGAAAATCACAAGTGTAGATTCAACAGAGCAAGATAAAACAGGCAGCTGGCAAAGCATTTGGGAGGCCATAATACAGTGGAATGGTGGCAGAGCAGATAAGCAATGCTGGGTAGTCTAAAATGCTAAGATAGCACACAGATATGGCAGTACCACATTATTTGCTGATGGATAAATCACCAGTAAATAAAAGAATGCAAATCGTTCAGCAGATGAGTGAAGTGACGCAAAAAGTAGAGACAAAAATCCAAAGGCAATCAAGCAGGAAGATGGAACAGTAGAGAAGCAATGGCAGGTCATCAGAAGCAGCTGGGTAGGGTAGAGGAGACAAGCTGTCATCAGGGGAACAAAACACCATTCAGGAAAAAGAAGAGATTGACAGTGAAGCGGCTCCTGAATTGGCTATCTTCCATCTAGGAAAACAGTAATCCATAAACCACATATGAGAATCTACAAGAGACCACCACAAAAATGGAACAGTAGATGGATCTGAACTCTATTGCCAAGGGATACAGAATGACCCCTAAAACATAAATACATAACAAACCACAAAGAAATTAAACAGATGGGAAAAATGGGTCCGAGCATTTTTATGATGATAAAAGAAACCGAAACACTAAAAATTATTAGTCTCGAAATGATTGGCTGGGATTGAAGTCTTCGCTTACCCCTTTCTGGAGCCCACAAAATAGGAATGTTGGGAATTTCTGCAGCAGAAAAACAGAAGAGAAAAGGGATTTCTGATTCCCAGTTTGAGGAAAGCAGGTCAAATTTAGGGCTGTATAAACTGGTTCAGGTAAATAAGAACCATCCTGAACCTTCTCTTTTCCTCAGAACCAAAGCATTTCTGAGGTCTGAGAAAGGTTTAGGAAGCCCTCACCCCATCATTACCCACAACCTCCCCTGTTACACTTACCTCCAGTGCAAACAGTTTCCAGCAAGGAGGTAGTTGGGAAAATGCACTCCCATGTTTACATCATGGCAAAATTTGAGGACAGTCAACTAATGGTACTTTCTGGGCAGCTCAGGTTTCTGATTCAGTGAGATTCTTTTCACTCTTTGTGGGTGAGCAGAGGGGACAAATACTAGAAACTACCTACCTCTTTAAAAGTGGATAAGAAAAAAATTAGGGGCAGTAATTCCAATAAATACCAACATCAGTAAATACTTTGGTGATTTTATCAGGTGTCATGAATTTTAAATTTATATGTTGATAACTAAAAAATAAAACTTTCTAACCCATTTTCTCTGAATTTTAGATGCATATATCAAACTATAATTCAGTATCTCCATTTGTATATCTAAAGGCATATCAAGATGCCATGACCAAAGCAAAACTCTTGATCCTCTCCCTCAAGTGTATGCTTCCTCCAGTGTCCACCATTTCGATCAGTAGCAACTCCATTCTTTCAACTACTGAAATCAAATTTGGCATCTTTTACTTGGCTTAGTTCTTTTTCTTTATACTATCTGTTATATCAACTTTCAAAATATATTAATAATTTCTGTCAATTTAAATCACTAACATTTTCCATCTGTACTATTTCAATAGCCTTTTGTATTGGCTTTCCTGTTAAAATATAAGCCTGTGCACCATTATACTAAAAGTGACATAAGGCCTTTACATGATCCATGGCTTCTTCTCTTTCTTCCTTTAGGTCTTTGCTGAAATGTCACCCTTTTTAAAGAATGAATGGCCTTATTTTAAATTATAATGTTAATTCCTGCTTGAACTATTTATCTTTCTTCTCTGATTCATCTTTACTTTCTCCAATAATACACATTTTACTTATTTTCTTGTTTGAGTTCCCGCATTAAAATGTATATTACAAAGTTAGGAATTCTTTGGATTTCTTTGTTCATTGCTATATTTCAACAAATTTGAGTCTAAGAAGCACTAATTTTTTTATGAGACTTCTCCTTTCCTGATATAAAATTTTCATAACAATCTTCTGAAAGCTCAAAGACTTTGATTAACAGAATAGATGCTAGTGCATGATAATATAAAATGTATGATATAGTTGGGCAAACGACAGCACATGGACCAAATCCTCACTACTTCTGATTTTTCCTATGGTCTGTCGTCTGAGATTTTATCTTTTAAAATAATTCAAACAACTAAAAAGAATAACATTTCATGACATATGAAAATTACATGAAATATAATTTTACAGTACAATACAATAAAGCTTCAATAGACCAAAGCCAGGCTTATTCACTTACATAATCTGTGGTTAGTTTTGTGCTACAGGGTTGGCAGAGCTGGATACTTGTGACAGAGAACATATAAACCATAAAACCAAATATATTTACCATTTGGCCCTTTAAAAATAAGTTTGCTGATTTGTAAGTATTTATATTTATATCCAAGATCTCATAACTGAAGTTTGAGTAAAAATAGACTACAGCTAATTGTTAATATTGTTGCTACTGTTGCTTTTGTTGTAACACTGAGGGAAGGCACATTTATGAGAATTTGCTTTCAACATTGCTCTCAATATTTATTCCTGATAGTGATATCCACTCATATATCTACCCAAGAGGACAGTTCCATTTTAAGGGACAGGGTTCAGTACTGGTGAGCCTTGAAAATGGCAAAAAAGGGGAGGGAATTTAAAAAGAAGTAAATATAGCCTACAAATAAAACTCATATCAAGGAGTCATATAATTATATAAACTTCTAATTACTCTGTTTTACACTAGAAAATTTGCATGAATGTGCATCTTTTTGAACCTTAACAATGAGGTTAGTACTAATATGACAGTATAATACAGCTGCCTATATAATGCAGTTCTGAATCACTGCAAGCAAGAAACAAAATATGACTGTTATATTTATATAATATTCAAAATTAAGTCATTTTCTCATTGGTTTAAATACCTGTATTTCGTAGGATAGTATTTTTAAAATCTGTAAAATTCTTTTCAAAATCACATCTTATTAAAAACTGAACTATTTTTCCTTTCATAAAACCTTATTCTGAACAGTAATGCGTGCAAGGAAATTGTATTAATGCTGCACTCAAACTTATAAAAGAGGTAAAAAAGCTGAGACTTAAATTTCTCTAATACATCCTTCACTGTAATGCTATTTTTATTCTTTGTTAGAGAAGCATACTTTACTTTTTATATCAGTCTTTCCAGCATAATTAACTGCTTCTTCCATATTTTTCACTTTTAATAGGTCATCTTCAAACTTAGTATCAAAGAGGCCTACTACTTATTTCTTCTAAGCATCTTTTGAAGAAACTTGGATCCTTTCTGAAAATTCTCATCTGTGTATGACTATGTAAAACAGTGATTTGTTCCACTGGATAGTTTTTCCTCTATTCTTTAATAGTAGTCATACTTTTTTGAACTTCCAGCATAAGGAGATAACACTAGTAAAACTATTAGAATCATTCTAAATTACTTATTTTGTCATTCAAGCCTTCTCTCTGACTCTACATTAGTTTCCTTTAATGGCAGACAATAACATGAAGTTATAAGTATTCTACCATTCATATATTATTCTGAGAATTTCATTGTACTTGACAGAAACATATTTGTCATCACTTTATATTTTGTGTAAAAAGCAACAATACATCCATTTTATAAATAATATATAAAGAGGTGAATTTACATGATTGATTTCAGTCAGTAATTAAAGAAAAGGAGTAACTGGACATTTTATCCTAGGACTATGTCTTTAGACAAATCTGCTTTTAGATATTGTGGTACACCAGCCTCTGTTCATTTTAACAATAGGCTTGTAAGGTTCACTAGAAAGGTGATCTCAGGTATTTATCATTCTGACAAATTCAAGATAAAATATACACTTAGCAGTCTTCTTTAATATTTGCTTTTACTTCCCTATAACTATATGACTTTGTTGTCCTATGTTGTTTTATTTTATTTTATTTTTGCTATGATTCTTCTGCCTGAGTCTCCCAACTGCTGGAATTATAGGTGTGTGCCACCATGCCTGGCAAGCTCTTTTTATTTATATTGCATATAACAAATAAGTAGGTATGGTGGTATGTGCCCACAGTTTGTTCCTTGTGGGGATGAGGCAGAAGGATTGCTTCAATCTGAGAATTTGAGTCCAGCCTGAGCAACATAGGGAAACTATCAAAACAAAACAAGCAACTATTTATGTAGCAAATACTGCTTTTAGAGCCTGCTGGGGTTTATGTGTTGGAGGTTTAGATGCTGGTGTAGAGACATTGGGAAATGATGTGAGCTTCTAGGAAATGGAGCATAGTGGAAGGCCTGTAAATGGTTATTGGGTTAGCTGCCCTCCAAAGAGATTAAAGTAACACTGGTGTGATTCCTGAGTTCTCCTAACAGTGAGTTGCTACAAAAACTCAAGCCTGATAATTGAATCATTTTCTGATTTCATCTCAATCTTAAGCTCCCACCATGATACTCAGTAGTCCCTCAACAGAGTCTGAGTCAGTGAAGCCACCTGATCTTGAACTTCCAGTGTCTAAAACTATGAGCTAAATAAAACTAATCTTTTATAAGCAACCTGATTTCAGGTATTTTATTATAATAACAAAAAGGAACTAATATAAGATCCTAGTTACATTAATTAATATAATTATCTTACCAGGTAAGTGGTCCTATTATTACTATTTTCTCTTTACACATACATAAAAAAAAGAAATATAATAATGATAAGTCACAACTAGTAACAGGTAAATCTAAGATATGAACCCAAACAGTCTGTGCTTTTACCATAGAGGCTGGTAGGAAAAAATTAATGCAAAAACACGAATAAGTGGACTTAAGGGGAAAATGCAATTATTTCTCTTCAAGTAGTGTAATGTGAAAGAGAAATTAACCTTCTTTCGTGTATTTCTAAGGGCAGAGAAAGGGCCCATGTATAGAATTTACAAGGTGACATATTTCAGTTTAACATTTGGACTTCCAAAATACTAGAATTATTCAAGCAATGAACTGCTTCTGAGATAGAAGCAGTTGAGATACTGATGCAAAGATTGGGCATGATTAACAACAACAAAAAAGGCATAGTAGGCTTTGAATATGATGGTCTCTGGCTTCCCCAAATTATGAAAACTGTGGCTTGTTAAAAAATTTTATATCAAATGTTAAGCTGACTGGTGATATGACACTAACAAGTCTATGATACAGTACTTCTTAGGGTTGGGGATTTAGTTCAGTGTTGTAAGCACCTGCCTGGCAAGGTCATGAGTTCAATCCCTGGTACCAAAACAACAACAACAACAACAACAACAACAACAAAAAAGTACCTCTTGATTGTCTTGATTCTGAGAGAAGTACTGATTTAAAAAGTTTCCAAAAAATAAATCGACAAAATTAGAATTTGGTGGTTCTTAGCAGTTTCAATTTGTACTGGACTCCCTCACCCCTACCCCCTGTGCTGGGTTTAGAACTCAGGGCTTTGGGCATGCTAAGCGATTTCCCTACCCCTCCATTTAAAAACCAGGACAAAAACAATCTTCAAAATGAAAAAGGTTAGTTTTGCTGGAGAATGTGTTTATACCCATTTGGAAAACTGCTGACTAAAAAAAAATACTTTTCAGAGTCTTGATGGCTGGTTGATAATGGTCATACAGGTTTTGGTTTCCAAATAATCTCTGAAAAATAACAATGCAGTTTCTCATCTCTATATATGGTACCACTTTTGCTGTACTTATGAATAAACTAACAAAGATTTAGTTTATTCATACTTCTATGTTAAGGCAAATCCTCTGGGGTAGCCAGGAAGAGTTGCAAGTTTATATTTTTGTGTATCTTGCTCATATATTTTCCTACTTCCTTCTCTCTCCTAACTTGAACCCTAGTGCTCTCATTTGATTTTAATTTAAATTACACATTCATAAAAATTTCACTGATATTCAGTTGCCTCTTAATATTTCCATTTAAAGAAATCTTTAAGGCCTAACTCGGTTGAACATTTCTAGTACTGTCTCAATTTCTCATGTGACCATTTTAGGACCAGATGCATTTTAGCACTGAGCTAAGTAATGCTCAACTTGCTTCACAAATATTAAATTGAGGAAAGACAATGAATGATTTTCCTAGTTAACTGAAAAGTTTGGAAGTATGCTTGTGCACTGAAACAGCACAATGAATAATGGAAAAACAATTACAAATCCAGATTTATAAAAAGGGCTATTCAAGCTTACTTGTATCATATATAAGCTATTCAAACAATACATAGAATCCATAAGTTTGTACAATTTTGTTTTTATGTATCTGTTAAAAAAGAAATTAAAGGAATATTATTTTAAAAATATATCCTTTTACAAATCTGAGTTTTTTTAGAACCAAATTCTAAAAATTTAAAATAAAAGGAATTAAGAGATATAAACCAAAATAAACAGGTTTACTCATGAAAAATATATTTGGAATGAACTTTATCTAAAAACTTTTAAAGGCAGTCCATCAGGAGTGAATCTGAGTACACTATTAATCCATATATCAAATAGATTATAGAAATTCTCATTTTTTTAGCCTAAGTCTTAAAGTAGCATCAGGGAACAACTGCCTGATATCTTCAGAAACATATCATCAGTTATTTTTATAGTTAACAATAACTTCCACATGTTCAAGTATTTGGGGCTACCGTATCTCATTAGTGCTTATAGATATTATTAATAAAATGAAGCAGAAAAAAGATAAAAATGAATACTTGTTTAATATCTAATATCTTTAGATGACAACCATTATATTAAACATTTCACATTACTATAATTTAGTATCTTGGATAATTTATGGCAACTCAATCTTTCTAAGTATTTCTATCTTTAAACTAGATATATCAATAGTAGCTGCCTTATATAATTGCTTTGAAAACTAAGTAGCTTAAAATATGCTTAAAATAGCTTGTGAAACATATAAAAGATAGTTTCTTTACTGGCTATTAGTATAAATTATTAGAAACAACACTTTTGAAAGATAGGCATTAATGAATTTAGCAAATCAAAATACTGAGTTTGAACAGATCATTTGCCTTAAATTTCATAGTAGTAGAGCTGGTATGTGAATTCAGATCTTCCTGACCTTAACACTGGAAGCTTTTCTACTACACTGTAATTCATTCCAAAATGTTTGGACAAATCTATGACACAGGGAAATACTGTATCTTCTACATACAGAGTTACTTCATAAAAACTGTAAGATGAGCTCCTCGAAATGACATAAAATATAACCATAAAATGTGTTCATAGGTAGAAGCATTCTATTCAACTCAGTATCAAATAGGTCAAATATATGAGTTTCTGTTATTCAGCTTTGTAAGTAGTTTTCTATAGTTCAATTATCCTATTTACAACAAACAAGGTTTAGCATACTCAAAATAATAGTATATTATAATTACTGTTTTACTATTCATAAGTATTTTCACTCTAAAGAATACTAGAACTATGAAAGAATACTGAGTTTATTCCAGTGAAATGATCAATGTTTTCTAGAGACTACTGATACACAGTTGGAAAATAACTACAATGTTTAAATGATTTATGTTTGTAAGGAAATTTTCTTTCAGAAATAAATTATTAAATGTGTTGTTTTCCTGTGTATTTGTTATAATGTAAGAGAGTTTCCTGATTGTTAAAAAGACTGATGTTAACTTTTAGGTGACATTGTTAAACGCAAGTTCTCACTGATTTTCTTAAGAATAACAAATTTTATTTTCTTTCCAGTACTTACATAGTATTCCTGTTTTTTAAACATTAAAAAAAGAAAAATGATTAATGACTGCAGAAAATAATACCTGACTTATACTATAGATACCTTTTATAGAGGAAAATATTTTTAGCAAAGCTTAGTAATCTATTCCTAAGGAATTTAAAGTAGGCTATAAACAGAACATGCCTTCAGGAATTCAGTGTTTTTCTTGGAAATGCATCTTTCCTTTGTACCAGGTTCTGTATATCCTCCCCATCAGTAATGATCATTTTGTCAGATGCCTCTTTATTTCCGTAATGAACTAGATATAAGAATCATTTATCAATATACAACCCACAATTGTGACATAGCCTAGTACTCCAAAAGTACTTAAAGCAATTTTTAACTTACAAATTTTAAACAGCTTAGTGTTTTCTAATTTATTATAAAATATTACCAAGTACTTTTTAATAACTATTATTTGTATGCTTCTTAATCTTTCAATGTCTTCCAGAATTATACATTTATAATATGTTTAAAGAACATGTTTATGTTTAGAGAATCTATTTCTTTTAATAAAAGATTTTTTATGTAGTATATTCTTTTTTGAACTGGTTTTAAATAATTGAACATGAGATCATTAATATGTAGTACCTTTTTTTTTGGGTATTCACCACCGAGCACTTGCCAGGAAGGTGCTTATGAAGCTGAGCTAAATCCCCAGCCCATCTAGAATCACTCTTTTTTTGTTGTTTTTGTAGTACATTCTTATGTGGTGTAGAATTTTATATTGACTTGGATTTCATCAGTGTGAATAACTTAGCCCACCTTTATCAGATCAAAGAAATAAAATACATTCCTAAAATTACAGATTTTCATAATAAAATAAACAGAAGAGTATGGATTATTGTGTTAGTGTATGTAAGTTCTGATGGCACCTTTTATTTATAGAGGAAAGAAGGCTATTGGACATACAACTAGCAGATGAATGAATTATAATCTATGACATAAAATCTAAAACTAGAAATAAATTAATACTTTAGGTAATCAATCCTGACAGTTACTCCTTTAATGCTTGTACACAAAATAAACTGCTAAAACTGTTGCTTCATTTCCTCTTTACTAGACCACAGAAAACATTAAGTTGATCAAATTACAACTTACAACTGTTGATCAATCTAAGTTAATCAAATCACAATTACAATTTTTGTAGTTCCTGTCCACTGATAATTTCAGGTTGCTTTATTTGATTTACTTCATTACCATCTACCTCCAAACACAAACATTTCACAAATGATTGTTTTTTGTTTGTAGACCAAACTAATTAGTGATAATTATTGATTGCTAAATATTAGAAATGTAAAAGGTAAGTTTTACACATAAATTTAATTTGTCCAAATAATAATTGCATTTTCTATCAAGCACTTCTGGCCCTATTAAAAAAGCTGAAATCCTAAACTGTATGTAGATAGATGTGTCTTGAAGCAGTTTCCTCTCTCTCTTTCTCTCTGCTCTGTCTCTCTCTTTTTGATACCAGGAATCAAAATCTCAACCTTGCGCTTGCAGTAAGTGCTGTGCCACTGAGCTGTATCTATGGCATTCTTCTTTCTTTTAGGTACAACTGTCAAAGACAGACAAATTAAAGAATCATACTATGTAGTTCAGCTCCATACATGTATTTCTTAACTTCTATCTGATATGCCAATATTAGATTTAAATACTGTAAGAATCACAAATAACTCTTATTGGATATTTTTATTTACTTTGTAAAGGCTTAACAGTTTTATGAATTCTTACCAGAGACATTCATATCATATATACTTATATATGTAAAATATGAAAAGAAAACCCATTAAAGATAGTTATTAACAAATAAATTGCCTCTTAAAAATAAATATAAAAGAAGTTTATCCATATTTTAAATTTATTTTAAAAATTTACACTATAATTTTACCCAGGGAGTTGCTATAGCTATATAAGAACATCTATAAGAAGTGCTATAAGAGTATCTCTATGAGTTTCAAGTACCTGAAAAACCTTTAAGAAAACAAAAGCTGCTCAATTTCTGATGTAATAAAATATACAAGGTCACAGACATAGATTCTTGCCAACAGTACTAAAAATATACTAGAAGACCAAAAATTCAAGATCTATGATTTATATGGAAAATGGAAAAGCTCAAATATGAAAGTTAATTAAAATTAATAAAATAGTTAAACAAGATTATGAGGGTTTCATATAAGACTGTCCATTTGGGAGTTACACAGCAACTAGTAAAATATAACCCTTATGTAAGTTAATTCTAAATTGTTAGTTAATTCTAAATTGTTATTATTGAGTGCTCATAGCCATCTTGATAAGTAGATACTTTTATTTCTCTCCTTTTAAGGAAACTAAGACACAAAGTGGTTAAATTACACCAACATATATGTGGTTTTTATCATGGATTCCTGACACAGAATTCCTTAAATCCTTAGAATTTCCTGAGTGACAGGAGTAACTTTTACCATCCATGTCAAACATCTTAAAATCAAAAGGGACCCCTCAATAGCTTCAGGGTAGTGCAGATCATCTTAGACCAAGTGGTATCAAGGTTGACTCCCATTCAGCAAAGGAGTAAGCCTGGAAACTGAGCTCTATAGGAAAGCCCTGGATTTACAGAGCTCCCTAATCAGCGATCACATGCAGGTACTGCATCTTAAAAGGGCAAGGAGCCCATCCACAAATTCTCCCACCTACACTTTGCCCTTTACATCCAGTTGGCTTTCATGTGGCTGTTCCTTTGGTGTATCCTGATAATAAACTGGTAAGAACATTAAAGTATGTCCTAGAGTTTTGTGAACCATTTTAGCCTAATTATCAAATCCCTGATGGTAGGGGGTTGTGGGAAACCTACTAACTTTGTAGCAAAATTAAACAGAAATGTGTGTAAACTGTAGTCTGAATACTTGGACTGGCATCTGAAGTGAAGATAGACTTTATGCTTGTGGAATCTGATCTAACTCTAAGTAGGTAGTGTCAGAAATCAACTGAAATCTAGTGAAGGGCACTTGGTATCTGAAGAAGTTGGAGAAATAATAGGTTTAAGAAAAATTAACACATTTCTTATCATTAGTGTGAATAGAAGTGGCATATAGTCATTTTGTTATTTGGTAGCAGAGCCAGAATTCTAAGATTTAAATTTCTATTTTTTAAATTTTTTTTCAAAGATTTAAATTTTTAGCTTAGTGTTTTGGAATTAATTTGAAGCCCACAGGATATAAGTTATTCTGTAATGTGAATTATTTTCCTACAGTTAAAAATAATGCTGTTATTTATGAATGAAATTTATGGTAAATTTTTTTCTACTTTGGTGACATAAAAGTAACTATGAAAAAAATTAAACCATCATACAAAAATTAGGGTTAAACTGAAGGTCATTCACTTAATGTAACACCTCCCAAAAATCAATGCCTTTATACCTAGACTCAGTTTCTTTGCAAACAAGACAAAACAAAACAAACAAATATATACCTCTGTAGAGAAGATAGACTCCTCAATTTTATCTTTTGAGTTTTTCTATGGTATAAAAGAAATATAAAAATTGTCCAAGGACCATTTCCCATTAGGACCCATTTATAACTATATAAATTACATAAGGATAATCTTCTTGTTTATATAGTTGCATTCAATCATCTCCTAGTACAACTCTTCTGATTGCTTTAACAGCAAATCTATCTTATTTATAATCCTAATGAAAATAACAGAATATATTATATTTACAAAAAATAGTAAATATTTTATCCTTGTTTTAGAAAATTACATTTTAATATACTAAAGCAGTGGTTCTCAAAGTTTAGAAGTACAGCTCTAATCATCACCATCTGTACCACCCGGCTGGGTGAGAAATAAGATTCTGGGATCCACTGCAGATGTGCTGAGACAGAAACTATAGGAGGTCTTAGCAATCTGTTCTAACAAGCCCACTGGCTGGTTCAGTTATAAGCCAAAATTTCAAAACCACTGTACTAACACAGGACAGTAATTATTTAATAAATGCAGAAAAAGGCACCTTGCTGTTATGAAGGCTGTTGAAATAGTGTACTATTTGAAAATGAGGACACAGCTAATACTAAGCTGAAATTGAGCCAAGAGTTACTCTTTTTGAAAGATAAAATAAATTACATTATAAAATACAAGTTTTTACATGATTCCAAAGTGACACCTGAAGTTTATGGCTTCCTTAAAAAAGAAGAAGAAAAAAAAAAACTTTTCTTCCTGTATTAGTAAACAGAAGTTATTTTTCTTTCCCTATTTTTTCTTCCTTTACAAAGACTGAAGGTGCTTCATGTAGCATGAAGTCTAGATAATAAATGTAGCTCATACTAAAAATTATGGACAAGGTAATTTTTTTCATTAATAGCATAATAAAATTGGTATAAATATTCTATTGCAGATATCCTATTATACTGTGAGGTAAATGATACGGGTACCTCAAGTAAAGAAAGTTAGATCCAATTTTGAATTGCAGTGAAAAACACATCAGACCAGATCCCAGGCTAACAGTCATAATTTTGGTACAACTTCCTATGGTAATTAATGTGCCTGAAGTTTAGCTGATACTGAAGATGACCAAACAAATGAAAGATGAAATTCTAAAACAGCTGACTCTTCTTTATATTCTATCACTTCTAGTTTACGTCCAAACTAAAAATGCCTAAGTATTTTATAGTAATTTTTCCATAGTCAAATTTTTATATTCTAACCACAAGTCATCAGTTGTGCCTAGTAAAATTATAAAACTACAAAATACTAAAAATGATTGATAATAACATTAGTTTGTCCCTTGAATATGAGAAAGGCATGTACTATCTCACCTCTGGAGTGACATCTCGTGGTGCAAACCCTGTTCCTCCAGTTGTTAATATCAAATTTAGTTCCTTTTCATCACACCAATCTATCAGAGTTTCCTGAAAGAAAACAATAGTATTGTCATATGAAAAAGGACTTGCTTGCTCAGAACATCCAAGTCCTCATTTACTTTGTATACAATGAGAAAACACAGATTTTTTTCCCAT
The DNA here is from genome assembly GCA_004027455.1 of Hydrochoerus hydrochaeris. Lineage (NCBI taxonomy): Eukaryota > Metazoa > Chordata > Mammalia > Rodentia > Hydrochaeridae > Hydrochoerus > Hydrochoerus hydrochaeris. The sequence continues at coordinate 77,848 of PVLA01006940.1, forward strand.
AATCAAGAAAAATTTAAGACAATTAATGGAAAAATATCTTAAATTTTAAAAAAGCACTCAGTTTTGAGTACTCATTTTATTAAATATGCAAAGTGAGATGTAAGCATCAAATTGCTGAAGGGAAATGAAACATTGAAATCTCATAGTTTATCAGTAATTGTTATTATTGACTTATATGGCATAATTTTAAGTTCCTTTCAACCATACAAAATATATTCAAGTTTAAAAATTGACCACTATGTGATAATTATATCATTTAATAATTACATCAATTTTACCAGCTAAATATTGATAATTTTATATATAAAGAAACAGAATCTTTTTTTTTTTTAAGTTAACAGACTCAGGTCAAAAAGTTCCACACAGGTTTACAAACCATAAAGAAGAAGAACTAGAGTTCAAACCAGATCTATTAGACCAGAAATTGAGTCTCCCCTACATTTTGCCTGTTATTAATTTAATACTTTATGGCCAATTTGAGGTTAAGAAAGGTTTACATTTTTCATTGTTAATTGAAATAGAATTCTTGAAAGTAACATGTAGGAATGTTATGGTTTGCGTTTGGGTGTATCCCCCAAAGCTCAGGTGGCTGAGTCTTATGTTTGTGACTAGTTCGTTGTCTAGTGCTGGGATTGGCAGTGTGAGTGCTGCACCTGACCAGGGCAGATAAGCTTGTATACAATATAAGGGAGGGAAGGAGGTGTGATTTTCCCTTTTGCCCTTTCACTTTTGCTGCTTGTGGTCACCACGAATAGTTGCTTCTTAGCCACACCACTCTGCCTTGGGGACAGCTGAGTATGAACTGAAACCTCCAAAACCTGTAAGCTAAACAAATCTTTTTTTCCCTAATTTTGGGTGTCAGGTATTTTATCTCTGCAATGAGAAAAGTAACCAAAACAGAATTTGGTACCAGGATCACTGCTGTGACTGTACCTGACAATGTGGTTCAAGAATCTTTGTGAATGGCTTGTAGGAAGAGTTTGGGAAGGTTAAGAGATGTCACTTAAAAGCACAGAGCTGAAATGATTTAGGCTGTTCTGTATGGGAAATTCTAGTCAGAGTTCAGAAAATCTGAAAACTGGTAAAAACCAGGCTCAGGAGGTTCTGCTGGGAAGGACTGATGGTTGTTGGACTCTAGATGATGTGTGTTATGGTTTAGCAGCAAGTTTGTCTGCATCTTACTTGCATTCAGAGATTTTGCCTGAGACTGAGATTAAGGGCCACAGACTAATTAATCTGGCAGATGAAATTTCAAGGCAGTCAAATGTTGAGGCAGTGCCATGGCTATTATTGGGGGCATTCATCCAGATTTATGCTGTGAATCAACAGCAAAGGGCCTAATAGGGTGATTTAGAATTTGGCCAGAAAGGAAGCTCCAGTAAAGCTGTGGACTGCAAAGATAGAACTGAGATCTTCATTGCAGAAAAGGAACAAAAAAATAAAAAAGATGGCCTGGGGGTATCATGCAAAGTGATGGCAGATCTCTTTTCAGCCTCAAAACTGGAAACATTAAAGACTCTACTTGGAGGAGAAACCTGCAGAGTGTCATGTTCCAGAATGGGTGTGGTGGTCACATGAGGATACAAAATAGTGGCAACCACCCCAGGTTCCAAATGGCAGGGACATAGAGAATGCTCCTGTTCCTCACATTCAGATTTAGAGTGCTCAGCAATCCAGGTACTCAACTCCTACAGACAAGAGAAAGCATAGCCTGGCTCATGCTCCAGGTGGCAGTGGACCTTGGCATCATTCACATAGCACTGGTTTTAGGCACATGCAGAAAGTAAGAGTTCTTAGGTTAAGGCAGCTTCCACTTTGATTGCAGAAAGTGAAGCAGTTTGCCCCTGAGAAGTGTGTGAAGCTGTGTGAAGCCAAAGGTGCAAAAAAGAGCCCAGAAGTTTGGAAAACCCAGAAGTGTGGATCATTTAAGGAAAGCTCCAAGGCTGACCAGGGTGGGACTAAAAGAGAAGCCATGGGAGCTAAAATCCCTGGACGTGCCATGAGTCACTCAAGCCATTTAGAGCTCACAACTAGATTCCTTCAGATGATGAATGTGGAACTCCAGGACTTAATGCTTGCCTTGTTGGATTTTGGACTTCCTTTGGTCCCATTCCTTTTATTTCCCCTTTGTACCCTCTGGAATAGTAATGTTTATCTTGTGTCATTGAAACTTGGTTTTCAGTTGTACAGCTAAGAATTTGCCTTAGATCTTGGTGGTGACATGGGACTTGAACTTTTCAGCAATGTTGAACGTGTTAACACTTTGGCAACTCTTGGAGATGGACTAAATGACTTTTGCATAAAGGATGTACATGAGTCTTTGATGGGCGAGAGGTACAATGTTATGGTTTGTACTTCAGTGTACCCCACCCTAAAGCCTCATGCCATCATGGAGGCAGCTGAGTCTAGTGTTTGTGATTGGTTTGTTGTCTAGCACTGGGATTGGCAGTGTGAGTGCTGCACCTACTCAGGGGTGGGTAGTAGCATGCAATATAAGAGAGGGAAGATATGTTATTTTTCCTTTTGCCCTTTCACTCTTTCACTTGTGGCCACCATGAATAGTTGCCCCTTAGCCATGCCACCCTGCCTTGGACCAGCTGAGTATAGAATAAAACCTCCAAAAACTATAAGCTAAATAAACCTTTCTTTCCCTAATTTTGGTCATCAGGTATTTTGACTTAGCAATGAGAAAAAAGTAACCAAGACAAGGAATAATTTTTTAAAGGTTATTGTTTGTAAATGAGTATTTTGATATTTATTTTTAAGGACTTAAGACTATAGATGATAAGTTTTGGAGTTAATAGGAACTCTATCATATTTACCTATTTATTGTATAGATAAGACAAGTGAAGTTCAAAGTATTTAAGTAATTTCCTCTAAATTAAAAAGGCAGTTTGTACAAAAGTAGAACTAGGATGTCTATCTGCTTATTGTTTTTGTCTACTGACAATTAAATTAATCCATCCTACATGTTAGTTACTTATTAAAAGTCTTAACAGTTATAAATGAAATGAAAAACTGACCCTGATCTCAAAGCTAATAGTAAAGTAATGGTACTCATCCATGGCTGCAATCTAGAATCATGTATGGAATTTAAAAAATACTTGGGCCAGGCCTGGTATCATACAGCTATAATTTCAGAACTTAGGAGGCTGAAGAAGAGAATGTAAATTTTGAGCTTGGCCTGATCAGTTGAGACCCTGTCTCAAAAAATAAAGCGAGGGGGATGCATGTTGTAACCTAACTCAAGCGCTGCCATTCTGTTAATGTTGTAACCTAACTCAAGCGCCATCATTCTGTTCTGTATGCACTGTGGTCTTTGTCCCGAAATGAACTTTGTACCTCCCAAGTATCCCCTGCACAGCCCCCAGCCTTTGTTTCCCATAAATTCCTCAGCACTGAACTTTGACCCTAGGCAAACAATAAGATGTCCTGGTTCCTCAGGAATGCACAGGTGTGCTGATGAGCTAATTTTTCCCCTAAAATAAGCCTGTCTCTTGGGACAACTTGCCCTTTGCGGTTTTTCCCTTTATAAACCACCCCAAATCTTAGCCTAATTGCACAGCAGTGTAAATTCCACCTGCACTCTGTGTCCCTGCATACCAGCCTAAATAAAGCGCTCTCTTCTTTTCCCTCCAAGACATCTTGGCCTTTTTACTCTTTTTGCCTTTTTTACAATTTTCATTTTATTTTGGGATGCAATCTTTTGGGGTACAGCAATGCAAAGGTCCTGGGTTAAATTCCCAGTGGCAGGAAAAAAGAAAAACAAAAATTTTGGTCCCATTTCTGGAGTGCCACTTGAATAAACTTTTTTAAACTTAAAAAAAAATTTTTTTATGCTGGGGATTGAACCCATATGCAGTTGAACTTACACTCTACATTGAGCTATAGCTACAGCCTCAGAGCACTGGAACTCGAAGAATATCAATTTTAAAATGCAGCCAAACTGAGCAATTATTAGTCTAAAGAGATAATCAGTACACTTACTTGAAGATAAATTCACAAGTAAGTCTACTGTCAGACAGTTTAAAATCAGTTTTACCATGCAACATTACTCAGGTTTCCCTATTCCCAGGATGAGTAACTGTTAATACCATATAGATTTTTTTTAACCTAAATAATATTGGTATTATGAGCTCAAACAGGATTTGTTTAAATATTTGGGAAGTAATATTTTATTGTACAAAGTAGCTGTGACACACAGCAATTCTTTTTTATCAAAACAAAAGTTAGTCTTTTAGATCTTTACAACAAACTAGTATAATCGTATCACCCTATTATTCAGTTGATTTCCAAAACATAGGGATTCTTTCTCTACCACTGATATAGACAGAATAGCAATACTCCAGGTCCCTAATAATTAACAAGAAAATACTTCAAGGAATACATTTTTTGTCACTTCATTAGATATAAGCAACACAAAGATTAATATAAAGAAAGGGACAGTTGTCTGAAGTACTTATTCAAGTAGCATAACTCCCAGTGCATAGTATTCTGGAATTTTGTTACAGTAAGCATAATCTCATCATGAAAGCATTGCAGGCAGCTGAGTCAGTCAGAAGTATCATAGGCAGTGAGATAGGGCTGGGTCCTCAGTGGAGCCAGTGCAGACACCTGGTAGCTGCGGGAAGGACTGATGCCTCCTGCTGTGGGCCAGGCCTCAAGACAAAAGACCAAACAAATGCACCCATATCCTGAGGACTGATACCCTAAATAGTTCCCACCCCCCTAGGAAAGAGAATGCCCCCTTTCTAAGTGACTTGTTTCCCCATTTATCCCCAATGTAATCAATTTTACCTGAACTACTGATTTTATTGGCTAACTATAGTTATGTCCCACATTATGCCCATCTGCCTTGTGAGCTCCCAGTCTTTCCCCACTTTGAACCTATGGTTTTATTCTATAAAAGTCCCTGGAAAGACAGAGTCTTTGGCAACTCCCTGGGGACCCCTTCTGTCCCTCAGACAGAAGCTTTCTTTCTCTCAATAAATATATTCTACTCTTAACCTCTGTTGTTCCTAAAATTCATTCTTCAATTTTAGAGAACACGAACTCGTGGACATAGTAGGTCGAGAGTTTCATTCCCCTATATCAAAAACATTACAATTATCTTGGAGCATATTTGGAATAATGAATCTCAAGACCCATGCAACATCTCCTAAATCAGAATCAACATTTTTAGAAAGATTCCTCAAGGTGACATACGTCCACATTAAATAAGAAAAATACACTTTCTAAGCATGTACTGATCTATATTGTCCACTGTGTTAAAAACAAAATAAAATTTCTGTGATCTTAGCTAGTTATTTATCTTAGTAACTTGTCTTATTTAATGTATTAATTTATCTTACTTTGGTGAGAAAGTAATTTATCTTTCCATATTTATTTATGTACCTTTAAGATCTTTTTCATGTTGAGTTTTTAGTATTTAGCTGCTTCAACCAGAAATGACGCCATTGAGAATTTTTGCATGAAATGACTTCATGAAAAATTTCTTTTGTACATTTATTTACAAGGAGGAAGGGCTGAAGGGTTGCTAGGGGAATGAGAAAAAAAAAAACCAAGTTATAGTATGTACAAATTCTCTATGATGAGTGTGATCATGATATGTATCTAAGATGTACCAATAAAATCTGATTGAAAAAGAAAAAGTACAGGAAGAAGTTCTCTACACCATCTGCTTTCTTCCATGTTAAAAGACCTGGACTATATTTTGTAAAGAGTTACTTTATGTACTAATGTACTGTAAAAATTATTTCCATCAGTCAATTTTTTAAAATGTATTGTGTGATCATTAAGGAAAATTACAAATAAGTGACAATATTTTTTAGTGCAATAGTCTAGAAAATGTACTGGACCAGGAGCCACAAGGGCAGTTTTAGTCCTATGCTGTCCACTGTCTATGATGTTGAACCAGCTTCCTCATGTTTTGGGTTCTGTTTCTTTATATATAACATCAGATCATCTATTACATCTTTTCCAGCACAATTCATAAGTGATGGTTAAAAAATAATAATTTATAAAATAATAATTTAAAAAGTAATAATCAGAACTTAACCTAAAAAAAAAAAAAACACAGGCCAAAAACATTGTCTGTTGATTGTCTCTTTTGTTGAAACTTGAGTTTTAAAAATTTTATTGCCTTGAGTTTCCAGGTTAGTACAATAAAACAAAAGTATATTGTAGATTTTTTTTCTGCAAAACTAATAAAATTAACACAAAGCAAAAGCACCTTCATCAAATAAATTTAAAAAACAGATCTAGCCTCATGTCATAAATTTCAAAAGTTGGATGAATCATGGGTAGAGGTAAAAGATGTTTCAGAGGCATAGGGCAACATAGGGTGGTTTTTTTGTGCTGCTCTGGATTCGAAATAAATCATAAAGGTAGATTACTAAACTCGTAGAAATTTCAAGAGTATGAGCACATTGAAAAAGATTCCTTTTTTTTTTTTTTTTTTGTCTTACAAGGAGCTGCTTTGAGAAACAAATTCCGTAAGGGGCTGACCATGATCAAGACATTTTATAAACAAACACTAAATTGGGAACTAATTCTAAACCTGCTGACACCATCTGTATAATCATGAGTTAAACTCTTCAAAACTCTAGTACTGAACAATTAATAAAATTTCAAGGAAAAAATGGCATTGCATTCCACCAAATTGTTTCTGGTTTCTTGTTTCCCCTATATTTTTCTGTGTAAGATGTTACATAGTCTAGGCTTTTTATTATTCTTCCTACATTCTATAATGGCTTTGAAATGAAGCTCAAGTTTGAGGACTGGATTTCGTTCTATTAGCTTCTTTCTGATAACCATATATGGAAATTTGAAGGTAAGGGGAAAAGAAATAGAATAGTGGGAGTATCATTATATTTTGTAATGGGATTTAACTAATTTAAAAAGAGAATTAAACATATGACTGAAACCTGGTAATGGTTTTCCTCATTTTTTTTTGGCGCTGATGGATCATTACTTACCATATAACATGTTACATTAAAAAGTTTTATGCTATCATTTCTTTTATTAAGGTGGTTCCAAGATTTCATGAACCTCTAAAAAAGATTTTGAAATAAACATTTAAAATCATACTAAAGGAAATAAAACATACTTTCTTAATTTTTGTCTTTAACAGGAATCCCTATGAAACTACCTTACAGAAGAGAAGCAACCTGAGGCTTTGTCCAACCAGTATTTATTATCTAGGAAATGCGAACAGCTAAGATATGAAAGACACAATGAAACAGCCGCTCATCAAAATTTCTCTTAGAATTCTAGGATTAGTTTACTTTGTATCAAAACAAAATAGAAATAAAATCCTACAAAACTGAGAATAATCCAATACTATAAGTTAATAAAACTTATAGTATTGGATTATATAGTATTTACTATAAGTTAATAAAAACTAAGTTTCTAAATAAAAGAGACAAAAACATCACTTTAAGCTTCAAAGTCTGATTTGCAGTTGTTAAAACATGAGAAACGTTCATATGTAACACATACTGCTATAGTCTTTAGGTTTGGCTTACTGATTGTGTGCCAGCTATATTTACCACGTTTCCACTAAAGATAAAATACAGGTTTCTTTGGTTTGTAATTCTGGATGTTTACATTGTGGCCACTACTAAAGAACTATTCAGCAGGGTGCAAGACTTAGCCAAATTTTCTTATTTCATGAAAGAGTGCTAAGAATTCTCATTTCTCAGAAATATGCCAAGTAATAGAAATTTATATCAGTCTGGTAATGATCAGTTTACCATCAGCAAGTTTAGTAAACATTTTCAGAATGCTGCGATCAACATAGTCAACAAAAATGGCAAAACATGGTGCTTTTGTAGTTAAACTTTTGAAATAATATTTAATGTGTGGATTTGTTTAGTACTTTATTAGATATTAAAGAAGTTATAAGAGCTAAGAGAAAAAGAGATAATGAAATCTTTCTGTTGCCTGTAAGGAATTACTAAATATCAATGGGAAAATCTCTTACTACAGGAAAATATAATCTAGATGGTAAATCTTTTCAATGATTCACTTAAAGTCATTATAGGTTTTATTAATTTGTTATATGCTGTTTGTTTTTTATTTGTGAAGGGAACCCTTTACAGTTTACGAAGCACTGGCAAGTAATATTAGAATAAACAGCTGGAATGGTAAGAAGGCAAACATAAATGTTTAATACCATATGTTTTTTTCTATTATTATTGGTGCTGTTCCATTCACTATCCCCACTTCATATGCCTTACCAATATGTTTTGTTCTTTACAGACATAAATTTATGCAATTAGTAGTAGGAGTTGGGAGTAGCAATACATTCTAGATTCTTTACTTTTACCATATCTTCAGAAGACATTTCTTACTTTCTTTCCAATGGCTAGTGAGTTATCATATTTAAGAAATCACAGTCCAATCAAAGGTCATGATTTTCATGATCCTTTTAAGATTTTTCTTTATCTTTTGCTGAAGATAGCTTGTTTCTAATATGCATCAGTTTAAGTGTCTTTGACATTATCTTATTGAAGTATGTACACTTCTTTAATGTGTAGACTCGTACCTTTCAACAAATCTGAAATATTTTTGGCCACTATATCTTCAAACATATTTTGTCTCTTTTATTTCTCCTAAAAAATCTTATGATGCATATGTGGCTACACTTCTTAGGTTTGGTAGGCCTTAGACTACTGTTTTCTTCACACTTTTTGCTTTTGCTCCTCAGACTGGACAACTTTAATTTCTCTATTTCTCAGTTTGCTGATTCTTTCTTCTGCCTGTTGCTCAACCTCTCCACTGAATAGCCTATTTCACTTATTTTAGTTTTTGAGTTTAAAAGTTTGTGCTTGGTTTATTTTTATGATTTTTTATAATTTGTATCTGTTTCTTTAAATACCCTCATTTTGTCCAGACATCTTTTCTCTGATTTCTTTAGTTCTTTGTTTATATGTTTTCCTATATCTCTTTCAGTATTTTAAGACAGTTGTTTTAAAGTCTTTTAATCCAGTGGTGGGGCTTCCTTAGGAACTATTTCAGTTAAATAGTTTTGTTCCTTTGAATGGATTATACTTTCTTGCTGCTTTGTATGCCTTGTGATTTCTGTTTTGGTGTTATTATTGAAAATATACATTTATATTATGGGGTAACTCTGTATATAAAGTTTTTCTCCTTCCCCAGGAATACTATTATTTTGATTGTCGAAAACTATTTTTTCATATTGTTTTTGCAAAGACATCTCTGACACATGTGGTGTCTGAAGTCCTTGGGTCTTTAACTTGCATCCAGCTAATGTTTTGACAGAGAATTCTTTGAAGGTCAGCTTAAAAAAGAGGCAAACAAACACTTTGCAAAATGATCTCTAACTAGGATATTTCTTTAATAATTAGGTTTGTTCTGGGCCAAAAGTAAAATGTTATCTTTTCAAACCACTTCTTTTGAAGAGGATGTTTAGAATAATATTGCTGAAAATACACAAAATAAAATAAATCCAAACCTCTGTCTTATGGAATCTGCTCTATTGTATTGTATATCTTATTCTTTTTTTCTTTTTTTTCTTTTTTTAACTTTCTGGTAATAGGAATTGACCTTGTGGTTGCCAAGTAGGCACTTGTGCCACTGAACTCTAACCCCAGATTGTACGTCTTAATATGATTATGATGATTCTGATTTTCTTCTGCTTCAGCCATACTTTTTTCCCTAAGTTCTTATTCTCATCCTTGTTGGTAAAACCTAATCTTCTCAACAATACAGACTATAAAAAGAAATAGAAAGGTTTTATTCAAGCTTTTTCATCCCATATGTGGAAACCATTATGCACTAGCAAAAGGGATACAAGCTGTTATTAGGATATGTGGCAGTGGGGTATGCAGTGGGGTGGTCAAACACTATACACACTTTGTGCCTCAGTGCACTTTCTACAGTGTTCCCAAAGAAGCTGATTTCAAATATTCCTGGCATCAGTCTGTTTCCCTGGAAGGTAATCTGACAACTTGGTAAGTAGGGTGAGAATGAACAAATGGAATTCCATTACATCATAAAGCTCTGCACACCAAAAGAAAAAACAAGAGGGCGAAGAGACAATCTACAGATGGTAACATTTTTTTTGCAGCTATTCCTTGGACAAAGAACTAGTATCTAAAATATATTAAGTCAAAAAATTTATACCCTCCCAAATAAAAAATCCAATCAAAAAATACAAATGTCAATTTGTACATGAAAACATGTTCAACATCCTTGGCCATTATAGAAATGCAAATCAAAACAACTCAGATTCTATCATATTCCATTAAGAATGGCTACCACCCAAGACTTAAAAAATGACAAATGCTGGCAAGTCTGCAGAGAAAAAGAAAACCTTCTACATTGTGTACGGAAAAATATAGTAGGAAAACCACTATGGAAATTAACGTGGAGATTCCTCACAGACTAAAAATAGGAATTTTATTTTACCCAATGCATATACATATTTATAGCAGCACAATTCACAGTAGTTAAAGTATGGCCTATATGACCATCAACAGATAAGTGGATAAAGAACAGGTAGCACATATATACACGAGTGTTACTCAGCCATAAAAAAGGATAAATTTTAGTCATTTGTAGCAAAATGTATGGCTCTTGAGGTCATAATGCTAAGTGAAATAGATCAGACACAGGTTAAATATCACATAGTTTCTCTTATATGAGAAGCCCAAATTATGAATAGTACAAAGAAAAATAGAAGATGGCAGGAAACAGTGATGGGAAGGGGATACGCAAAAATGGGTTGTGGGAATGGTTGGGGAGAGGGCAGTAAAAATGATCAGAATAAAATATGCATATGGACCAATTCTCCAAGAAAACTGTTATTATGTATGAGAAATGTACATTACTAATAAAAGTAAGTCACTATTTTCTCCTACTTCTTATAAAATATACAAATCATCTACAGAATCCCTACTTTTCATTGTTTTTAACTCTAATATTTTAATTGGAAGAGCCAAACCTTGCCTTTAAAATTAGAAAGTCATATTTAAGGTGTTTTGCTCTAGAGGAGAAATCAGCCTATAAAATAAACAATTTCTCCCACAATCCTGTCCAGTCCCAACTTAAAAAACCTTAGTACAAATATGACTATTTTCAGACAGATTTATTTTTTCTTGTTTGACACTCTGGTTTCATGAGCTGTAACACAGAGGCAAATGAATGTATAACAGCTAGGGCATGGTTCACAGGCCTGTAATCCCAGCATTCTGGGAGACAGAGGTGGAAGGACTGGAAGTTCAAACCCAGGCTGTACAACTTACTGACTTAGTGAGACCCTGTCTCAAAATACAAAATAATAAATGGATGAAGAATGTAGTTCCTGTGTGAAACCTGTATGAAGGCTCAAGGTTCAATCTCAGGACTGAGATCAGTAGATAGACAGATAAATAGATAGGGTTTTAAAACAAGCAAGCAACACTACTACTGCTGAAAGGTACAAAGGCTGCTAAACAGAATGAGAAACAAATCTTTCACATACTATATTTGTTGATCTTCTGCTTTCATGGAGAAGCTAATCAATGGTAGAAACTTGTAATATTAAATATTACTTTTAATATCCCAGCAGTTTAAATTCCTAAAGTACTACAAATATATATGTAACATCCTCTGCGTGAATAATATTTTTTTATACACAAAGTACTTTCATATATATATACTGCAGGAAAAAAAAAACATTTGAAGATTTCCTCAAACAAAAAAAAAAGCCATAACCTATACATACAAAATCTGGAGAATAATGAAATGTTATTCATGCTTTATAGATAATAAATAAGAAAATTACACATTATATTGGTAGGTAATGCATGTATGTAGTAAGAAGTGGAACAATACAAGAAAGTCTGCTGTTGATGTGTATTAATGTCCTATATTTCTCCCATGTACTATTCTCCCACTGAGGCTCTGATTCAAATTTGGTCATATGATTTTTCTTGCCCAATGTGTCAGTAATAAACTCAATGATTTCAAAAGTGACTTGAAAGCAGATACACACGTGGGCCACTTTTTTCTTGTTCCTCTGTGATTGCCATGGGAATGTACCAGGGCTACTCTGCTTACAGAATGAATGATTGTACATCACCTACTGATAGTTTGTTACTTCTATCTCTGAAAATACTGTGAGCTGAGTTTAACTCAGATCAAAAGAAAATCTTAGCAAGCTATGTGTAAACTGCCAAATTTCAGACTTGTACACTAAATGTTTATTGTTTTATGCCAGAGACTTTTGGAGTTCTTCAAAAAAGCCATGCCTTATGTCAACATGTAACTGTTATAGAGAGATTGTAAGTACTAATAGAGTGGTAGAGTGGGTGGCAATTGCAAATAGGAAGGCTAAGGTGTTTCTTTTTAAGAAAACATTTGAACAAATATTTGAAAGAATATTTGTCTTCATATTTTTCTTCTGAGCTTTTTATCCTACAGTTATCTTCTCCTTTTTTTGTCTAACATGTTTGTTCATACTTTATGTCCATGTTCTTTTATAATTAACATGACATAATCTTTCATTCATGGCCCATTACTTATGTCTCCCTCTTTCTGGTTTCCCTGTCCTACTCTTTGGATGTCTTCCTTTATTTTAACACCTTTACACAAGGAATAGTTAGGAAACAGAAATTGATGCTAACTGTACAGTAGTGATGAATTAGAATATTCAACAAACAGGTCTCTACTTCATGTTAGTAGTGTGAGAAGATTTGTTACTAAAATTCAGAACAGGCACTGGCTGAGAGGGGAAAATGTTACACCTCTCTGTTTTCATGAGTGAAGAGGAAGAATAATAGGTAGAATAAGGATTGAGAGTTCTAGGGCTAGTACAATTCCTTCTATGATGGGAATAATTAACAAATATGTTTATAAATCTGAACATTTCTCTAGTACTGGTTTCTATACTGTAGTAGTTACAATTAAAAAATTAGATTATACATTTCTGCAGACTCATATTTTTACTTTTTTCCTCCATCCAGTGGGACATTAACTTTTTAAATGTTAATCCATATTCACTTTTTTCCCTCCATATTCACTTTGAATGGTTTCTAATATCCAGTTTTGCATTGTATTGGGGAATGAGCTAAATCCAAACTCCAAATGAAAGGAAGTAAAAATGAACTAGTAGTAATAGTTGGACTATTTAGCATTCTCAGTTATTAATGAGTCAAAGGGAATCCTCCTACTGTCAATAACCTTTCCACTGTTATTTTTTTCTAATATGCCTCTCATTCTCTATATATTAATTTGTTGCCCTTTTGCCTCCATTCTTCTGTACAAGGCAGTAATGTAAATTTAAATGAAACATGTAGTTTAAATCTCTGTCATTTCAAACAAAATCACTAGTTATTTATCTGCTTCAAGCTTTTTCTAAGTAGTCCAATCAGATATTATTCTTTTATACAAAAAGTATTCTATAAACACATGGTGCTTTGGACTGTTACTTCTGTACTTACACTTTTCTTGAATGATCCTCTTACAGATCTTCTAAATTTTGTTTTTATAATATTTTTGCTATCTTTTAGATTTTAAATGTCCCTCAAAGGCACAGGTGTGGAAGATCTGGGCCCCAGGAGGTGCTAAGGGAGATGGTAGAACTTTTGAGAGGTGGGGCCTTGTTGGGGTATGTAGGTCACTGGGGACATGTCCTCAAAGGAATCACAGGGCCTTGTATTTATCTCTTTTTCTGTTTTGCTTAATGGCGATAAAGTGAGTAAAATCTTGCTCTGCCAAGATTCCCACTGTGACGTCCTCCTTACCATAGCTGCCCCAGCTTCAAATGAGGCCAAAACATTAAGGACTGGAACTTCCAAAATTGTGAGCTAAAATAAGCCTTTCTAATTTCATTATCTCAGATATTTTATTACAGTGATAGAGCTGACTAACACAACTTAAAGAATCAGCAGCCAACTTTGTTTTTAGCTTCTATCCTACTCTTCCAACTCTTTCAGTTTGGTAAATGCTCAGAAAATGAATAAATTCAGTAATCTAAACAACCATAGAAGGCAGCTCAGTTATTAAGCTCTTCCTTTTAAATACTAACAGAATTTTATAATGGAGATAGGCCAAAGTGATTAAAAAGTCTCAAAATAGTTGAAGTGAATTAACAGAGACTGAATACAGGAAAAATAAAATTAAAGGTCTGCAAACTACTCTCTTTATATAGATGAGTGGGAAAAGATTTTTTTAATTAAAGGGGATGAGATGTGAGTTATAAAAAATTATGAAAGAAAAGCAATGAAGAATTATTATAAGCTCTTAACATTAATAGAAGTTATATTTTATATATATTTCTTTTCTTTTTCTTTTTTAGACAGGGTCTCTGTATGTCATGCAGGCTGGCCTTAAATTTGTTTGTATAGCCCAGACTTGTCTCAAACTCACTGACCCTTCTCCCACAGTGTCCTGAGTGAGTTACTGGGATTACTGATATGTGCCACCACACCTGGCAATAATGTAGAACTATTAATATTATACATATAATGAATGTCTTGGCAGTTTAGCAGGAAAAATGATCATGCCATATTGCTGATAATTTACTTTAAAGCAGTGGTTTTTAACTTGTATGTAATAGTGTTAATTTCAACTATTAAAAATTTTTAGGGCCAGGATTATACCTCAGTGGCACAAGCACCTCCCTGGCAAACACAAGGTCTTGAGTTTTATATCTGGTAACCCCCCCCCAATTTTATTTAGTGTTTTACACTTGAAGAGATTAAAAGATTCTAACTATACAAATCCAGTAAGCAATAATTGCAATGGAGTCACTATTACAGTAACACTGTGTTACACTGTTTAAAGAGGATATAGTACTTGGCCTCCATTATTTAGTCCTGTGTTGTGAGTTAAGTATTAATTGAGCCAATAACATCCTCTAATATAATCTATAGGAAAAATTCTCAATGTTCTAGTCATCATATCACTCATAAATGACAACCTGACACTATGACATGATTCTTAAAGATATACTTTTGTTATATTACATGATACATTCTGTTCAAAATTCTTACACAAAGTATATAAGTTTTAAAAATTCAGCACCATATCATATTCATATATATAAAACAACTCAGAGCCATTATTTAAAAATTTGGGGCTGGGGATGTAGTTTGATGGTAGAGTATTTGTCTGGCATGTATTAGGTTCTAGGTCTGATTACTAGCACCACAAGAAAAAGTTATTGATTATTCCAGAGCTACCATCATAACACAGTTTAAATACTTTAGTAAGTAACTTTCTCTCATACAGCCTAGATATTTCTTGTCCTTGGCTCAGTTTTTCCACACTAATCCTAGTGCCTAATCATTTGTAACTCAGAAACACGTATTCTATCCCCTCAGAAATAAAATTTCCAATATTACTGTAATAAACTGTCAGTATATTTAGAAAAACTAAACTTCAGTATTCTTCAAGTTCTCACTAAAAGTTACTTCCTATATTTCATATATATAGTAATATAATACTATTGAGTGACCATGCTTTTTCCTTCTACATGTTTCTAAGTTTACTGTGGTTTCTAATAGATTTACAAATTAGCAATTAAAGATATGAGAGGCAAACCATAACAACAGTGCTATAATACTGTAACAAAAACTTTTCCTGAAAAATCATATTTGCATTTGAAAACTATCATGTCTAATTTCCAGAACTAGCTGAATGTACACTATCTATAGATTTATTGAAAAACAGCAGACAATCTGTGGTTGAGCATGATGGAGCTTGAGTAGCAGCAATATCTTATATATGAACCATGATGAGGAGAGGGATAAATCAGGAATGGGCCAAGGATATAAGATATAGGTTTGTCATGATGCATTTTTTGAGTTGGAAATTCTAGGGTGTACAATTGCAAAAATAATAAAATATTAGTAGTAACAGTAATGTTATTTTTCATTAAAATGACAAAGATGAAGCATGTCTTAAGGGAATGAAAACATGAAATAATTATTCTCATTACCTTACCTAGAGATCAGAGAGTTCGTGACTATTAACTGTAATTTATTTCTTTGTACAGGTGATATACTGAAATATAACTGAAAAATACAATTTTATGTATTTAAACTGTACAACATGATGCTTTACTTTATGTGTACCAGGTGAAATGATTATAATCAGTTTAGTTAGCACACTCATCACCTCATATACTTAGCATTTTTTCATGTATGTGATGAGAACTTTTAAAATTTGTAGTCAATTTAAATGAAATATTTTACTATTAACTATAGTCATCATTTTGTGTATAATATTCCCAGAACTTATTCTTTGTAAAAGGTTTTAAAGGTCTTATAAATAAAAGAGTAATACTATTGTAAAACATACAGTATCAGTAAATTATGTAAATGTTACTGATTCTCATAAATTCAGGCATGCCATTCAAAGCAAGGACTGATAACTGAACATGACATTAAACCATATAGTCTATCTTTCAGGCTACATTGGAGTAAATCTAGAAATTAATGACAAACGAAACTTCAGGAATGATACAGATTTGTGGAGGCTTAACAATGTGCCACTGAATAAACAGTAGGTCACTGGGGAAATTTAAAATTTTCCTGAAACAAATATAACTAGAAATATAACATACCAAAATGTATGGGATATAGCATAAACAGTAGAAAGAAGGAAGTTTACAGTAATAAATGCCTACAACATTAAAAAAAAAAGATTTCAAATAAACTACTTAAAGATGTGTCTTAAAGACCTAGGAAAGCAACAGTACACTAAACACAAAAGTTGTAGAAATAACAAATATCACAGCAGAAATAAAGAAAGAGACTAAGACAAAATACAAACAAAAGCAAAACAAAATAACAAAAGACTTGAGTTACTGAAGACTGACAAAATTGCCAAATCTTTAGCTAGCCTAAGGAAAAAAAGAGAAAATAACCAAATAAGTACAGTAAGAGATGAAATACACAGAAACAAAAAGAATCAGAGACTATCAGAAACCATTACATGTCAAAAAATTTGATAACTTAGACAGATAGATACATTTCTGGGATCACAGAACCTATCAAAAAGACACTGAAAATCTAAAGTCATCAATAATGAGTACTAAAATTGAGCCATATGAACGATGGTTTCACTGCAAACAATGTTGATTATTCTCTTTATTATTTTTATTGGTACCAGGGATTGGACTCATGACAGTGCACTTGCAAGGCAGGCGCTTATACCGCTGAGCTAAATCCTCAGCCCAATGTTGATTATTCTCAATCTACTGTAATGAATTAGAAGGGAGGAAACCCAAATGAATCTTATACAGCCAACATTACCTGATGTAAAACCAGACAAGAATCCAACCATAGCAAAAACTTTCAGCTTTTCCACATTTAGCATGTTTGCTGTTGGTTTGTACTGCTTTTATTTAGTATAGAACTGAAAGTTTGAACCAGAGTAATTAGGCAAGAAAAAGAAATGTAGAAAATCAAATTATCTGTCTTTGCAGATGACATACTTCTTTTATTTTTAATTTTTTTTATTTTAAAGAGAATAAGACAAAAGAACAAAACAAAGCAAACCAGAACAATGCAAATCAGAACACTGCAAATCAGAAAAAACAGAACAAAGCAAATCAGAACAAAGCAAATCAGAACAATGCAAACAACACAGCACTTCACAACAAAACAGCACATCAACAGTAGCTACCATAATGTCTCTTTTCTTCAAACAATTGAGCATACTGTCACATACAATAATATCAAAGATAACAAAATAGTATAAAACCATTCAAAAGAATAAAAGCATTACAGCACCTCAAAAATCAAATAACAAGAAATCAACAATGGCTACTATCTCATTTTCCTCAAAAAAATTGTTTATAACATCACACATAATAAAATCAAATAAAACATAACAGGATAGAACCAATCAAAACAGAAGAACAAAAGCATGGTAGGACTTCAAAACAAGATGACAGTAAATCAGCAATGTCTGCCATAATGTCTTGTTTTCTTCAAAATAGCTGTTCATACCATTACACATAATAAAATCAAACAAAACATTATTCTTAATCAAAGCAATGAATGAAAGCATTATAAGACTTCAAAGCAATATAATAGGAAACCATGATTACCATAAAACATCCTATTATATTCAAAATAGCTGCTCCTACCATCTGACAGCATAAAATCTAACAAAACAAGACAGAACAAAGTCAATGTATCAAAATTGTGTAAACAATGCAAGAGTTCAAGATAAGACAATAAGAAATTGACAGTAGTTTCCACCTTTTCCTCCCAGGTGTTTGCTTCCTTTTGCTCTTACATTAACTATTGTGCTTTCTGATCCCATTAACTCCTTCTGTTTCTTATGCCAGGGTTCACACATATGAGTTCAAACTGTTTTAGCCATGAAATTGATCTCCTGTTGTGTCTATCTATGGAGTTTATATACAGGAGCCTTGAGATTACTCTACTTTATAGCTGGGTAGCTTTCCACTGCATGAAAATACCATATCTTTCTCATCCATTCTGCAGTTGATGGGCAAGTTACTATTACTTTTTTTTTGGTCTCCTGTCACATGGAACAATTGTTTTCTCTCCTCTGACTTTCAGTCTATGAATTTCCTTTCCAGTTAGATGTGTTTCTTGTATATGGTATATCAATGGATTTTGTTTCTTGATCCACTCTCCCTGTGTTTCTTTTTATTGCTGACCTGAGGTCATCTACATTAATGGTTGCAACCAGTCATACATTGGTTTGTCTCTGCCCTGCTATCCTCCTGTTAGCCCTCCACTTTTCCCCTTCACTCAATTGCCCATCTTGTTTGGCAATCCTCCTCTGCTGCTGTTCCTGGAACCATGGTCAGCTTTCTCTTTCTAGAATATTCTTTAGCACTCTATGTAGGGTTGGTTTGGTAGTCATCAATTCCTTCAGTTGTTCTTTATCATGGAAGCATCTTATTTTTCATCAATTTTGAAAGATAGTTTTGCTGGGTATATCAATCTGGATTGGAAGTTGTTTTCTTTTAGGGTTGGAAACACTTCACTCCAAACTCTTCTTGACTTGATGGTTTGTGTTGACAAGTCTGCTGTGATTCTGATTGTTTTCCTTTATAGGTGATCTGTTTCTTTTCTCTAACAGCTTTTAATATTCTGTTCTTGTGCTGAATTTCTGGGATCTTGATTATTATATGTCTGGATGTAGATTTACTTGAGTTATGGCTAGTTGGAGTCCCATATGCCTTACTTATCTGTATGCCAGGTCCATTTCCCATGTTTGGGAGGTTTCTTCTATCGCTTCTTTGAATATCCTTTTAATTTCATTTGTGTTGACCCATGCTTCTTCATTGATACATATCACTCTTAAATTATGCTTCTTTGCATCATCTTGTAGGCATTGAGTTGTTATTTCCTGATTCTGTATTATTAAGAGATCTTTCCTTTCACGATCAATAGCTGTAATCCTGTCTTCAAGGTTTGAAAGTCTATCTTCAATCTCTTTCAAGCAGTTTTGTCAGCTTTCAATTAAATTTTTAATTTCCTGCATCTCTCTTTGAATGCGTCATGCATTGTAATTCCTTTCTATATTCACTCAAGGTTTCCATCATTTTCCTACGCTCCTCTTTATTGTCTATGTCTTCTTTAGACCTGCTAAACAATTCTTTCAGTATGTTTGTGATTTCTTCTTTTACCTGAGACATTATTTCTGATGTGACTGCTTTTACAATCTCATGAAGTTGTTTCTTTACTTCAGTTGCTATCCTCTTAGAGATTTCAGGTGCGTGACTTCAGTTTTCTTCCATGACCATATTTCCCAGACTTACTGTGTGTGGGCTAGAGGTCTGAGTTTGCCTTTTGCTCCTTCCTCTTGATGTTCTCCTGAGTTCCTCCCAACAAGCTGGTTGTGGAGCTCCAGGCATTTCCCATGTTGGCTGCCCCTAAGCAGTGTAGGGAGATGGGACAAGCACCTGGTTCCTCTAATTCCAGATTTACAGGGATACAGCAGGGTGTGGATCAGGCTTCTCCAGAACTATGCGCTACACTGGGGCTTCACTGATGATCAGGGGTGCATGTAGGTGGGGCTGCTTCTCTCAGCCTGTGTGTCTACACTGGGACTCCCACGACGGTGGCAGACACATAAGGTTGTGTTTGTCTGATTCTGCCAGTGGATGATGGCTGTTTGAGGGAAGCACAGGCCTCAAATGGTGGTCTATGGATGCACAGGGCTTACCTGGCTGCATGTCCCTGTTCCTGCTAGGTGCCTGCAGGAAGGGGCTTTCCAGTGGCAGCTGCCTGAAACTGAAGGTGGATCTGCTGGTTCTCTCTGCCCACACTGGCTGCCTGTAGGATGTGGCCTTTTGGTGGCTGGCATACTGCAGGCAGAGGCAGATCTTCTGGCTCTCTCTGCCCATCTGGGCACGCGGAGGAAAGGGCCTTCTAGTGGTGGCACCTGGCAGGCAGAGGCAGACTGCCTGATTTTCTCCTCCTGCATTGGGTGCGTGGAGGAATGGGCTTTCGGGAGGCGATGCCTGGCAGGCAGAGGCAGATTGCCTGGTTCTCTCTGCCCGTGTTGGGCGTGCGGAGGACAGGGCCTTCCAGTGGCAGCACCCGGCAGGCAGATTGCCTTGTTCTCTCTACCCACACTGGGCGCATGGAAGAAAAGGCCTTCTACTGTCAGTGCCCAGCAGGCAGAGGTGGGTCTTCTGGTTCTCTCTGCCCATGCTGGCTGCACAGAGTGAAGGGCCTTCAGGTGGTGGTGATCAGCAGATAGAGGAAGACTGCCTGGTTCTCTTTGCTCGTGCTGGGTGTGCAGAGGAAAGGGCCTTCTGGTGGTAGCACCCGGCAGGCAGATTGCCTCGTTCTCTCCGCCCACACTGGATGCGCAGAGAAAAGCACCTTCTGGTGGCAGCACCCAGCAGGCAGAGGTGGGTTTTCTGGCTCACTCTGCCCATGCTGGGCGTGCGGAGGAAAGTGCCTTCCGTTAGCAGCGCCCAGCTGGCAGAGGTGGGTCTTCTCATGGTTTTCACTGCCAGCACTCAGTGCATGGAGGAAAGAGCCTTCCAGTATCAGTGCCCAACAGGTAAAGGTGGGTCTTCTGGTTCTCTCGCTGGGCACATGGAGGGAAGGGCCTTCTGGAGGCCGCGCTCGGCAGGCAGACGCAGATCGCCTGGTTCTCACTCCCTGTGCTGGGCGTGCAAGACAGCACCTTCTAGTCGCACATGATATAATTCTGTATTTACAAATTAATTGAATAATGTTACATGATATGAAAATAACAGAAAAAGGATCATTTTATTTTTTATTTTAAAGATAGTAAAATACAACAAAACAAGACAGAACAAAGTCAAGACAATGCAACAAAATTGGTATAGAACTTCAGAGCAGGACCAAAAAGCTGGTAACACTTTGACCATGGAGTTCCTGATTCTCCAAGGGTTTGACCCTGAGAGTTGTATCAACAGTCTACAATTTTGAAGCATATGGGAATTACATCACCCATTGTCCCGACTCCCCATTCTTTGGAGTCAGGTTGATTTATACCATGGGTTTTCCTGGTTGCCAACTTGCAAACGGTATAGTAGGAAATTTCTTGGCCTTTATTACCACATGAGCCAATTCACAAAATAAATCTTCTCTTGTATATCTATATGTCTCCTTTTGATTCTGTTCCATGGAGAACTCTAACTAATACAATAGTGTGACACATTATCACATAGCTTTTTTAAACTCATGAGTTTCTATAGTTCTCTTTTTTGAACATAGGTTGTTTTGAAATTTATTTATAACATTTAATATTTAGAACCTGATGTACTTTCTGTTGCATGATTACCTGTATATGGGTCACATCCTTTATGTGTCTTACAATTATTTTTTTAAAAAAAGACATATTATGTAATATACTATAGAAACTCTGGATATTCATTCCTCTTCAAGTCTTTTTTTCTTTCTCTCTCCCTCCCTTCTTTTCCTTCTCTCCCTCTCTCTTTGCTGTCACTTGCTTGCTTGTGTAATGAACTCACTAGGCTAATTTTGTAAAGTCTATTTATATCCAAAGTGAAGACTCTAATGTTACTTGTCAGAAGGCTCAGCCTAGGCATGAACATTATAATTATCTCCTCTGTATGACTATCTTTGTTTTATCAGAACTCTGTTAGTTCTTTTCTTTCCCCATTTTCTGTTAAGCTATCTGACCTTATTCCCTTATCACACTGGGATGTTAAGAGCCTATTAATTTTCACTAGTACTTGTCCACTAATTGCCATTACTGTTTTAAATAATGTCCTGGTATAAAGATACTTCATTGACTGATTCAATGAAATTCAAGCAGGGATAGTTATTTTAGTCCAAACTTTTAAGTTTGTACTAACCTAAGTGGACTCCTTTTAGTCATTCTTTTCTCCTAGGATCTTTCTGATAAACTATTTGGCATATTTTTTTTCTCTTACAAACAGAGATCAGCTTTTTCTTGATTATAAACTTACCACCAAAGTCTCCTTTGTTTTAAAGAACTATTTAGCTTGACATTCTTCACATTCTGTTTCAGGTAAGGTCACTTCCTTCCAAAGATTTTGGAAGCAAACTGTTCTAATGGACTACTTGTGTCTAAAAACAAGTATCTGAGCCACTGCAATACTTGGTAGCCCTTGATTGAATTCTCCTAATATGGATGTTTTGACTAATGAGAAAGACGCAGGAAGAGTGATTGGGATTGCAGTATTATAATACTGCTGCCCAGAACTAGAGCTTTTTGCTATTGTTATAGAAAGCTAAGTTAGGTAGAATCATTAAAGGCTAGTCAGACAGGGCTAGGCTCTTGAAGGAGCCAGTGCAAAACACTGGATACACTGCAGTTGAGGAGGAGACACAGATACATTGGCTGTGATCATGACCTCAAGACAAAAGATGAAAGGAATGCACTCACATACTTCCCCTCATGATAAACAATAATGGTTGATATTCTAAATAGGTATTGATCACCTTGGGAAAGCCAGGAAGAGCCACTGACACACCCAGTCCAGGAAAAAGTCCCTGTTCTGTTTCAGATCTCCTTGCTCTATGACTTGCTTCCTCATTTGATCATCATTTAATTATGCTTGTAATTTGGTTGACCACAGTTTTGTCTCACTTCATATCCACCTTGTGATTTCCCATTTTCCCACACTGTAGATGGCTTCACCTTTTGCTCTACAAAAATCACTACAAAAGTCACTTGAAAAAACCGGATTCTCAGCATCTCTCTTGGGATCCCTTGTGTCTCTCACACAGAAGCTTTCTTTCCCAAAAAATATATTCTGCTTGTAGCCTCTGTTGTTCCTAGAATACACTCTTCAATTTTAGAGAACATGAACTCAAATAGGCCATCTAGCAGTTTGGGAATTTTTTTCTCCTATAACACTATGAGTCAGGGCTGGGTGGAAGCTGGAAGAACTAACCTATTAGACAAGCTGATCAGGAATTTAGCCCGTATAAATCAGAGTTGATGGCATGCTAAATGATGAGTGGCTGTTCATCTCAGAGAAATACTGTATACCTTAATTGAGAGTAAGGAGAGAGAGAGCTCTATACTGGAGGTCCTATCTGCCCCCAGTTAATCATCCATCAGGCTGAATCAGGGTAGGAGAAGGATTAGGTTGCTAAAATGCCACAAACTGTTTTATCTCACATTTAGTAGTCTTACTTGAATGCATGTTTCTTCATTTGCAGCAGGGCATTAGAACAACATCCAGATACTTTAAATGGTTGTTTCATTATAATTTTCATCAGTTATGGTTGTTTCACTGGCAAACAGGTTCACAGTTCTTCAGGTGCTATTTGTAAAAGTGGGTTTTTTGACTATCCAATTTTAAAAGTATCTTATACTTCTATTATGTCAATAAGAAAATATAGACTATAAAGGTGAAAATACATGCTTAAAATAAAATTATTAGACTAAATATAATTGTAAAAGAAATTAAAAATGTCAATATGAGCAAAACTAAATGATTTTATGGCAGATCTTAATTACATTTTTGAATGTAAGCACTCATTTTGTATAGATATCTTTGCTTCTCAAGTTAAAGGTAAAATTACTAAATGGTTATGCAAACTTTAGTTTGAATATTTTTAAAATGTTTTGTAGATTATCAAGAAGTAATAAAAAATAATGCAGAAGTTCTATCTTCATCTTTCAATCAATTTTTCCCCAATGGTAACAACTTGCAACTATAATACAGCAACAACCAAAAATCAGACAATGATACAATCTATCACTCTTATTTAGACTGTACCAACTTCACATACATTTGTATGTATTTTCTTCTATACCCTTTTATGACATAGCTTTGAGTGCCCACCATTACAGTGCAGATGTGTAACATCTCCATCACAAATATTCATATTACCATTTGATACACATAGAAACTTTTCCTCTTATTTCTCTTTCCTGTCTGACTCTATTAGTATATTTTATATGTTTAGAATTTTGACATTTCAAGGATAGTCTAGCAATGTAATAGTACCTTATGCAATCTTTCTTCATCTGTCAGTGTAGTCAAAGATTTCTCAATTTTATCAAGGACTAGCTTTTAAAAAACCACCTTTTTAATTTCATTCAGCTTTCTGAATTATTTTCTTGCTTCCAATATTTTAATTACTTCCTTTCTTTGCTTTGAGTTTATTTTATAGTTTTTTTTTCTTGTTTCTTGGGGAAGAAACTTAGGTTATTGATATGAAAACTCTCTTCTTTAATACAAACATTTAGTACTGCATACTGTCCTCTCAGTCCTGCTTTAGCTGCCTTCATATTTTGAGATGTTCTCTTGATTTATGGCTTACTGATAAGCATACCTTTTGATTCTCACATTAGAGATTTTTCTTTTATCTTTGTGTTATTTGTTTTAGTTCCATTATCGTGTGAAGACATTATACACAATTTTCATTTAAAAATAATTGTTGTAGTTTATCTTATGGCTCAGGATATAGTTTCTTGTTTGTGGTTTTTTTGTTAAATAAGTTTCAAGTATATTGTTTAATTTTAGGTGGTGTATTCTATGTATGTCAATTTTTGGTACAGATACTTTTAATGAACACTATCTTTCTTGTGGATTGATTCTTTTGAACAATGTAATGTCTCTATTGAGTCTAGTAATACCTTTGGCCTGAGGTCTGTATGGCTGATATTAATACAGCCATTCCTACTTGCCTTTTTAAAAATTAATACTTGGAAGGTATATCTTTTTGATCCTTTTACTTTCAACCTAAGTCATTGTTTTAGAAATCCATTTCTTGAGAATATCATTTATCAATTCACAGAGAAAACCCTCATCATGGCAAATTTAGGTCGTTTAGTTGGCATATTTTGATTATTTATATTTAAGGCAATTATTGATATCTTAATGCTTAAGCCTGCCATGTGTGGAGTCATTTTCCATTTGTGCCCTTTGTTCCTTATTCCTGTTTATATATGCTAGCTTTACTGTAGACCACTTAAGCAGTTACTAGAATTCCGGTTTTGTTTGTAGTACTTCTGATTATATTGCTTTTATACATTTCCTAGTGGTCATTCTAGGTCAGTGATAGCAAACCTTTCAGAATTTTCAATGATAACAAACACCCAGCTAGAGCACATAACCCTTAATCCCAGTATCACATACTTACTATACGTACATCCTAGATTCAGTTACTTCTGAAAAGCCCCATCTATGAGGGCATGAAGCTTTGTGGGGTCCGTAACACCTGGTTATCTTAGTAGGGCTGAGCATGGAGCTATTCTTTCATGTTTCACCTTCCACAACTGTCACTCTAATTATCTGGCTAGAATATTGAGAGACAATTCATACTTCTAGAGCTTTTTTTTTTTTTAATAATAAAAAACTTAGTGACAAGTCACCATTAAAAGAGACAGCATTTGTGCAAGTTAATGGAATAGCATATGTATGAATACTCAGGTGTTAGGTCAAGTCTGCGCTATGTTACATCTTCAGCCACTATTATTGCCTCATATAACTTTCCCATGTGATTGTATTCAATAATGTAGCCTCAACTAACCGCTGTGTGAGTTCAAGTCCCAAAATCAATCAACAGACTATATTTCTCTTCCGAATCCCAGTCTAATTTATCCTGTGTCATAGTGGATATTCAGCTATCTGAGAGAG
The DNA here is from genome assembly GCA_004027455.1 of Hydrochoerus hydrochaeris. NCBI lineage: Eukaryota > Metazoa > Chordata > Mammalia > Rodentia > Hydrochaeridae > Hydrochoerus > Hydrochoerus hydrochaeris. Next base: position 103,916 of record PVLA01006940.1, read on the forward strand.
ACTTCCAATTCAGTAGATCTAAAACTTACTCCCTATGCTCCCAGAAGTATTCTCTCTCTCGTATGTTCTTTTTAAAATTAACAGCAAAAAATAAAGTCAATCTCTCAAGCCAGAAATGAGTCAACTTTTTCTCTTCATCTAAAAATGACCAAATAATTAGTTAGTACTCCTAAATTATATTTTTGAGCCCATTTTTTTCCACAGCCTGCTACTGCTTTAATTCAAGAATTTTATCATTCCATCCCCAAATTTCCACAATCCAGTTTCCTTTTTCCTACTCAGAACTTCCTCATCTCCACAAAACAGCTTTATTCTGACAGAAAAACTGTAACAATTATCAAACAGATTAGGTATGTTACTTTCTTTCCTAAATTCATAGAAGCACACATTACAGTTTTCAAGATAAAATTCAAATTTTTAACATAGCATAAAGACCCAAGTGTAACCCTGTATCTCACTAGAACTTATTTTATAACTTATGATCTGGTGTCATATTATCTCCTATATATTCTTTCACAAGTACTTGTGCCTCTGCACAGAACTCCCATTTGCAGAATTTACCTTTTTGGAGGACTTTGTTGATTTTCTTTTTCAAATGACTGGGCTCCCTTTTATGCATTTCCCCAGAACCCTTTACTTAATTTTATCACTTATCATATATTTTATTTATTTATATTTTTCTTCCTCAACATTTTTTTTTTGTTTATGATTCTGACATGTATTAACTACATTCATTTTGGGGAACTGTAAGTTACCTGTTCACTCTAGTTATCATTTGCCTTGTGCAAAGCCCTTTTAATTTGATGTGACATTTGTTGGTTCTGGATACTATTTCTGTGCTTTTGGAGTTCTGTTGAGAAAGTCCTTGCCAATGTCTATGTCTTCGATTGTTTTCTCTATGATCTTCCAGAAGCTTCAGAGTATATATATATATATATATATATATATATATCTTTGATTCATTTTCATTTGAGTGCAACATGAGAGATAGGGTTCTAGATTCATTGTTCTGCACATGGATAGTTTTCTTAACACCATTTTTTAAAGAGCTATCTTTCTCCTGCCTATGTTCTAGCCCACTGTCAAAGATCAGATGGCTAAAATTGCATGAGGTTGTTTCTGTGTCTTTTATTTCATTGGCTATATGTTAATTTTTGTGCCAATAATATGCTGTTTCTATTATTATAGATTTGAAGGATAACTTGAAATCCAGTATTGCAGTATCTTCCACCTTGCTTTTTGCTCAGAATTGCATTGGCTATGCTTCACAGGGTCTCTTCTGATTCCACTCAAATTTTAGAATTTTTCCCCCTTGTTCTGTGAAGAATATTGTTGAAAGGAATTGTACTTAGTCTACTTGTCAATTTTGGTAATATGGCCACTCTGATAGTACCAACTGTGCCTCTCTAGGAACACAAAATGTCTTTCTGCTTTGTAATGATTTCTTCAATCATTTCCTTTAAAGTATCACAATTTTATTACAGTGGTCTTAAATCTCCTTAGTTAGGGTGATTCCTAGGTAATTGATTTTTCTACAGTTACTGTGAAGGGGCTATTTTCCTGATTTCATTTTCTGAGTTCATTATTAGTGTATAGGAATGTTATTACAGTGTTTGTGAGTGTGTGTTTATTTTGTATCCTATTTCTTTATACTGAATTTATTAAGCTCTATCAGTGTTATGGTGGAGTTTTTTTGGTCTTCTGTGTAAAAGATTATATCATATGTAAATAAAGATAGTTTGGCTTCTTTCTTTCCCTTCAGAATCTTCTCATTTCTTCCTCTTGCCTGATTGCTTTGGCTAAAGTTTTGAGTAATGAAGTGAACAAAGTGTTCACTTCAAAGAGGATATCTTTGTTCCTGATTTCAGATTAAATGTTTTCAGTGTTTCCACATTTTATATGATGTTGGCTGTAGGTGTGTCAAATTGCTTTCTAGTTTGAGGTTAGGTCCTATACTTATTTTTGTCAGAATTTTTATCATGAGTACATTAATACATTTTGTTGCATTATAATATACATGTACATTCTTGAATCAAGTAGAATAACTGGCAATTTAAGACAAAGCAACTTTATGGTGGATTTCAAATTTATATTCTTTATACAAATGTTTCATTTTTTATATATTTATTGAGTACTTAAAATTTATAGAGTTCAAGTTTTTTTGTATTTACCATATAATGTATTTTAATAAGTAACTATCATTTTTCAGATACTTTAACAGTACTCAATTAAATTTTCAGAGTAATTACTGAACTTCAAACAATCATTTGCAAGTTCCATCTTTCCATTTCCAAATCTAAAAAATGAGGGATATAAATTGGACATGAGGTTTCTCTCCATTGGTCCTTCATCCTTATAATTACAATACATCAAGTTAGAATGAATCTCTTGAAACTTTTTTTTTTTGTGCAAGAATAAAATAACTGTATAAATTCCAGATGTTGACCACACACTGGAATAGTTGATAAACTGAAACATATCATGTAGTAGTATATCACATAATAATGATCAGTGGGCTTAACCAATTTTTTTTTTTTTTTTTTTGGGTACCGGGGATTGAACTCACGACCTCATGCTTTGCAAGGCAGGTGCTTATGCTGCTGAGCTAAATCCTCGGCCCGGGCTTAACCAATGTAAAAGCAGTACAAATTATTAATCTTTCATTTACATTAAACTTAATTAAAACGTTAGTTAAATTATGCATACTAACTTGCTGGTTTTTATATGTAATTGTTAACAACATAAACAGTATTCTTTTTTCCTGTCTACTATTATCCAATTGTTCAATTCCACTCATGAAAAAGCTCAGTTCTCAATATATAGTAAATTGCTTTCAGACAAGAGCAACATGTTATGCTAGATGATTAACATTTCACAGGACTTAGCAAAAAGAGACAGAAGAAGAACATAGCAATGCTCTAATTTTAAATAAGGTTAATTATTTATTATAATATACATTTAAGTGAAATTGGTATTTGTATTTTAAAAATAAATCAGGAAATATTTAATAAAAGATTGATTATTTGTTATTGGTGAAGGCTTACAGGGAAAAGAAATTGCAAAAGGATACAAAGATAATACATTATACAGACCAGCGCATATGCAGAATGCTTTCTTCTGTAGATTCTTAACGAATTTCACAGGAAAGTGATGGTTTTTTAATTTGCTAATATTTTTCTCAGAAATACACTGCAAATGGCAGATGAAATGTGACAGTGATTATCTATTACATGTATATTTTTAAATCAAGTAGAATAACTGGCAAATTAATGGTAGCATAACCAAAGATTCAATAATATGAGAAAAAAGCAGTTCTTTTGTCACATCCCCATCAAGACACTAAGCCTGTGTAGAGGTGAAAAGTGCCATACTATACCTTGATTTCTTCTATTTCATCTGGTACTATCTTGTATGCTGATATAGTCCCACCCAACCTGAAATCAGGAGAAAAAAATATTCTCAAAACCAGCAATAACGTATTTTTAAAAATGGAAGATTTATACTATTCCCATCAGAAAGCCACCAATAACTTCTCAAGGCCCACCCCAAAAGCCATGGAGAAGAATTTTTATAAGTTTCCTGTTTATGAGTTTAAGAGATAAAAATTAATACTGAAAAAGAAAACATTAAGTTAAGACTTTTATATATAACTAAATTTTTCTGAATTGTGTTTAACTTTTTTAAAGCAGTGTCTGGCAGTATTCAGAAAGAGACAGGAATTTGGAGGTTACAAATAATTTAATCTCTAAGATATGTTTTTGCCTTGTCATATTCATGTTAAGCAAGTGATCAAGACTTTTATAATGCGGGCATATCATGTATTTTATCTAATTTAATTCTTGCAATTGTAAAAAATGAGAAAATTGTGATATAGAGATATTTAGTAATTTTTAAGTAACCAAAGGAACTAGTAAGTGGATAATAGGTACTAGTATCTATTAAGTATAAACTACAGATCAAAATTGGAAAACTTAATATAAAAAGAGTAATTTGAAAACAGTACATGTTAAAATAACATTCTGAATATACTGGATTATGAAAGTACTTATTAAAGTTAATAATTATTATCTGCTTCCTTTTAATTTTAAATGTGTCTACTAGAGGCAGGACATCTGTTGTGCCTGTCATATCCCTATCAAGTGCTCTAAGCTCTAAAACTCCAAAATTATCTACCTGCTTTTGCCCTACTTCAGTAGTTACAAAGGAACTTTCTGATTATTCATTAGAGTTTATAATTACCTCAATATAAGGAGGGTACCAGATATAGGTCAATCAAGTATTCTAAATACGAGATGTATCCTAAACTCTCACAAGTTTGGATTAATAAAAAATATCCTGGTTTAAACTTAGCTACTCCTCTTCCAGTTGTCTTCCCAAAAGAGTTGAAAGGCTTAATGTTATAGCGACAAGTGCATACTTATGCTTATAGCAGCACAATTCATAATAGCTAAATCTTAGAAGCACCCTATGTATCCATCAACAGATGAATGGATAAAGAAAGCCTTGTATTTATACACAATGGAATACTACTCTGTTATAAAGGATAAACTTTTGTCATCTGTAAAAAAATGAATGTACCTTGAGATCATGTTAAATGAAATAAAGCAGATAGAAGCTTAAATATCACATGCTTTTTCTTACATAAAAAATCAAAAATACAAATAAAGAGCAAAATAACAGACACTCTAGGAAGTAGGGAGATAGATCTTCCAGTGGGAAGGTAATGAAGAGATGGAGGGAAGAGGAAAGGAGAGGAGAGGAAGGGGTTGAAAAAGAATTGAGATGTTATTTAAACGTTAGACTTTCTCCACAAGAAACGTAATCATTATGTACTGTGAACATGAACTAATAAAAGTATGAACTGAGAAATCAACTAAATGATTTTCACTGAAAAACTCTGATATTTATTATCATTTATTCATGCTAATGAAACTATTATTCAGATCTTGATTTGAGATTGTCTCTTAGACTTAACATGCTATGTGGAATGCTGTAAACACTAACAAATTTTAACAATTTGTCTAAGGCGTGTAGCAAGACAGAAAAAGGAAAAGCAATTAGAACCTTATTAAAAGAGCGTAACTACAAGTTACTAAAATAAAAATCCACATCTTTTTGTAAAAGAATTAAAATTAAAAACAATAAAAAGTTTTCATTGGCAGTTATTAAACTGACTTAATTAGCAGTTGAGATTGTTAGAATATCATTAAAAACTCGATAAAATTACTTAAAGATCTAGAAGGGTAATTGAGAAACTTTGAAATTCTTTCAAAAGAAATTTTACAACACACCTAACATTATAAAATAAACTGCTTATGATTAAAGCAGCCTATAGCAACAGTTACATAAATGGAATAGATGACATGAATAGTTTCAATTTGTTACCAAAACAATTCAACAATGCCATGGCAAAAATTGTTGACATCTGGAAGATTAAGATGAGTGTTACTATACAGTTCACGATGAGTGGAACTCATAGGCCTGGCTGGCCTTGAATTAATAGGGAGTCTTCTGCCTCTATCTCTCAAATGATTAAGGATGAAGTGATAAAGGATTTTAGGAGTCCGCTTTTCCATTGGAAATTGACAGCATCATTGACCATATTTTTAATCACACCTCAAAAAATGTTCACTAAAGAAGACTTCCAGAATTGCTTCAGAAAGTGGCAGGAATGATGGTAAAGTGTGTTCAAAGTAATGAATATTTTGAGAGGGTTTAGTGGCAGTGTGCCTTTAGTATAAGAATTTTTTTTTTCATTTTTTTTCTTTTTTTACTTTGAAGAGAATAAAACCAGAAGAAATAACACAGAATAGAGACAATCAAAACAAAACAATGAATGTGATACAAGACTTCAAAACAACATAAAAGGAAGCCAACAATGGTTACCATGATGCGTCTTGCTATCTTCAAAATAACTTCCTATACCATCAGGCACAATAACATCAAACAACACAAACAGAATAAAACCAATTAAAACCAAAACAGTGAAAGCAATACAGGACTTCAAAACAAGACAGCAGGAATACAACAATAGCTACTATAATGCATCTTGTTCTCTTTAAAGCAGTTGCTTATACCATCAAACATAATAAAATAAAAAAATACAATAGTCAATCAAAACAAAACAATGAACATGATACAAGACTTCAAAACAAGATAAAAGCAAATCAATAATGGCTATCATAATGCCTCTTGTTATCTTCCAAATAACTGCCCATACCATCAGGCATAATAAAATCAAACAAAACAACCGATTAAAACCAATCAAAACAAAACAATGAAAGCAATACAGGAGTTCAAAACAGTAGGAATACAACAATGGCTACTATAATACATCTTGTTATTAAACAAAACAAAATTGAATAAAATCAATCAAAAGGAAACAAGTAAAGCAATGCAGGGCTTCAAAACAAGATAACTACAAATCAATAATGGGTACTATAATACATTTTGTTATTTTTGAAATAGTTGTCCATGCTATCAAATATGACAAAATCAAACAAACCAAAACAGAATAAAACCAAGCTAAACAGAACAATAAAAACATTAAAGGGCTTTAAAACAGAATATAGATTAATAGTGGCCGCTGCCTTCCCCCACTAGATATCTCCTCCCCTTTTACTTTCACAGCATCCATTGTCCATTTTGGATTCCACTAACTCCTTTAGCTTTTTATAGTAGAACAATTTCTAAAAATTTAAATATTCACTGTATATTTTATTTGTACCTCCATAGTATTGATGATACAGATTGCATGGTCATTCTATGTTTAGAACTATCAAATATTTTTCATAGTTGCTAAACTATTCCTACTAGCAATGTATGACAGTCTAATTTCTGTGCATCATCACCAATATTTACTCGTTTTTTAAAAAATGGTCATGCTAATTGTTGAGATGTAGTTTGTTACTGCTTTTGTATTAACATTTCTCTAACAACTAATGACACTAAAGATCTTTTCATATGCTTAATGACCAGTTGTACAACTTTTGAACAATATCTATTTGGTCCTCTGCCTACTTTTTTAAAATGGAATTTTGGTATTGCTGTTGCTGCTATTGAGTTTTAGAAGTTAATTTATATTCTAGATTTTAAAGCCATATCAGATATAATTTCATCAAATATTTTCTCCCTTTTATATGCAATCACTTCACTTTTTTGACAATGTCTGATGCATGAACATCAACTTCAATTTACCGACTTTTTTGTTGCTTATATTATTGGTGTTATATGTAAGAATATGTCCTACATAAGAATACACTGTCAAATCCAGGATTATAAAGATTTACCCTATTATCTTTGAAGAGTTTTATGACTGTAATTGTTATACTTAAGTCAATGGCCCATATTGCATTAATTTTTTGTGTGGTAAATGTATAGATTTAACTAATTCCTTTTGCATGTGGAAACCTAGTTGCCTTACGACCATTATTTGGGAAGACTATTTTTTGCCTAAAAGCTACTGTCACAGATATGACTTGGCAGTTTGGTTTTGATTTCTTTTATCTTTATGCTGTATAAATTTCATACAAGTGTGTGCGTGGATACACACACAAGTTTTTTATACATTTGATTAAATTTATTGTTACAGATTTTATTATTTTCAGATGGTAGTTCACACTGAATTCTTTATTGTATGTGTTTAGAAATACAAATGACTTCTGGGTTTTGATAATGTACCCTGCAACTTGGGTGAAATTTACCAATTTTTTTTTTTTTGGCAGAATGAATATATAATATATTACATATGAACATAGTTTTGCTTCTTTCCAATTAGGTTCCTTTTAAAAAAAATTCCTTTCATTTACTTTGCCTAAATGTTGTGGCTAGAACTTCTTTTACAATATTAAACAGCAGTAGTGAAAGTGAGTAACTTTGTCTTTAGGAAAAACATTTTGTCATTACTAAGTAAGAAGTTAACTATGGACTTTGCAGCAATGTCTCTTAACATAAAAGAAATTCTTTACTATTCCTAATTTTCTAAGTGCTTGTATCATAAAATGCTGTTGAATTATGTTAAAAGGCTTTTTGTGTGTCAAATGAGATTATCATGTCATTTTTATATTCATTCCATTAATGTAGTATTATAATAATTGATTTTCCTTTTTACTCACTTCTCATTTCCTCCCTCCCATTCCTTTCTTCTCCTTTCTTTCTTGTCTTCTTTGAGAGCTGGTTAAGTTAAACCTAGTCTTGGACTCTGGCTATACTCTCATTTTCCCAAAATGTATAATTTTTTAAATATACTGTTAGAGTCAGTATGCTAGAATATATTCATAAAGGATATTGATAGGTATTTTTTTGTGATATCTTTATTTAGATTTTTGTAGTAAAGTAATACTGGCTTTTTAGAATGAGCTAGGAATGATTTCCTCCTCTCTTGTATTTTGACAGAGTTTAGAAAGACTGATGTCAATACTTTAAGTGTTTAGTATAATAAATCAGTGAAATCAACTCATACTACACTTTGTTGGAAGGTTTTGAACTGACTTTTCACTGGTCAAGAGTCTGCTGACATTTTCTATATCTTATTAGATAATTAGATAATAATATGTATCTAAGAACTTTCCTATTTCATCTGGATCAACTACAGTATTGGCATACAACTCTTCATAGTATTCTCTCACAATTGTTTTTATTTCTCTAATGTCAGTATTAATACTCAAACTTTCATTTCTAAATAAACTTAAATTTAAGATCTTTTTAACTGCCAAGTCAACTAGCTACAGGTATGTCAACTTCATTGTTCACCATGCTCCAAGTACTGTATTGCCTTTAACACAACCAACTGAACTACTCAGAAGGACCTAACTTCTTATGAGAAAACATGGGATCCTCAGGTCCAACACAGCACATTTTTGGTCAAATCGTAACAATCACATCCAAAGAAGTAATGGGAACTATGGTATAAGTCCAGTTAGAAAGAAACCTAATACCAACAGCAGGACTCGTCCCTGCATGCCTGCAGCCATTGGAAGGCCTGCCTCCTGTGGGAAGCCAGGGAGAAACAGTCAGACCTGCCCCTGCATGCCCAACGCCATCAGGACACTCACTTCCCTCAGGTAGTGTGGGCAGGGAGAAACAGCCAGATACGAACTATGGCCCACAGGCCAGCCACCACTGGAGATGCTTGCTTCCCAAGGACAGCCAGCAACGTGTCTGGAGAATCAGACAAACACGCCCCTATGCGCCTGCCACTTGGGGGAGACCCAGTGTAGCCACAAGGCTGACAGAAACAGCCCAGTTACCAAGAACCCATGGCTTTGGTGTAGTCACATGAGAAGCCCATCCCATGCCCTGCTACCTCCCTGGGAACCTGGGTTTGGAGAAACCCAAGTCCCAGGCCGATTCCACTATTGGTGGAGGGGCAATCAATATGGGCAGTGCCTGGGACCCCATAACCAATTTGTTGGGAGAAAGCCAGGAAAATGTCAAGATGCATGAGCATAAGGCAATCTCAGACCTCTAGCCTACACAGAAAAAGTCTAAGAGATATATAGACATAGAAGAAAAGGGAAATAACAAACCTGAAATCTCTGAAAAGATAGCAAATGAAGTAAAGAAACAACTTCATGAGGCTGTAAAAGTAATCAAATCAGAAATAATATTTTAGGTAAAAGAAGAAATCACAAACCTAGTGAAAGAACTGCTGAGTATATCTAAAGAAGACATAGATTAAAAAAAGAGGCACATAGAAAAATGATGGAAACTTTGAATGAACAATATAGGAAGGAATTAAAATGCATGAAACAAATTCAAAGAGATATCCAGGAAATTAAAAACCCCATTGAAAGCTGGCAAAAATCACTTGAAAGACACTGAAGATAGATTTTTACACCCCGACGACAGGACTAAAGCTAGTGATCATGAAAAAAAAAAAAGATCTCTAAAAACAAACAGAAAGTAACAATTCAACAAATGCAAAACAACACAAAGAAAAATAATTTAAGAATCATAGGCATCAGTGAAAAAGTGGGGGCCAACACAAATGACATAAAAAGGCTATTTACAGAAGTAATAGCAGAAAAGTTCCCCTAAATGGG